>PEDP01000706.1:0-18797 GCA_002918395.1 Erysiphe pulchra | reverse complement strand
GAGATTAGTAGTAGAAGTAGAAAAATAGTAAGGATTGTAGAGTGTTGATTGGTCCGAAAATTTTAAAAACCAATTAAAGATCCAGATGTCCTAGAATTGTGCAAAGTGAGGGGGAGGGCATTTAATTTTCTTGTGGTGGGCAAGTAACATTTCCCTTTCCCTATATATCTTCATCTGATTTCTGATTACGTAAATAAGCGAATGAGTAACAAATCAAATAATTACTGATAGGTTAAGCTTCCTACCCATTCGACCTAATGTAACTAGCATCTGGATGGTGTATTGGGAGAAATTAGGCACCGGGTGGGCATTGCTGTAGTTCGGAGGATCAAGTATTTTAGATGTCTTCCATACGTGTCATGTAAAATGTACGCTGGCTAGGGCCGTCACGATAAAATACAAACAAACAAACAAACTGAAAGGTTAAGCGAGTTTAAAGCCAGAACTACCAAGCTAGGCAGTAAATTGTGGCATTTTTTACAGCTGAAGATCTTGTCTGTAATAAATTTACATGCCCGGACTCAACTCAAATTCCTTGTCATAAAATTTGAATCAAGTCAGTATTTCACCAGAAAGAAGTTATAGTTTCTTATATAAGAATATACAAGATGGTGGTGTAATCCATACATACTTACCTCTATTTGATGGGCCATCCCATGTAAAATGGATCATTCCTTCATTCCTTTACTCTCACCAAATGCTAACCCCTAAAACACCATCAAAAATATTAAAATCAAGTATTATCATGATTTTTAATAGATTTAAGCCCCCAATATTGTGTTTTACATTTTTGAGTTGCGATTGTGCTGATAAATTGGTATGAATAAAGCAAAATTCGGAAAATTTATACAGTGTTATCGTGTTATGGTTAGACGTGAAGTTACGTTTTTCAAATATGAATCACGAAAGTATATTAAGCAGCGTATTTAACCGGATCCAGCGAATTATACCTGTTAAACGGATGCCAAGACTGTATTAAACTTAGGCTTAATTCATAATTGAATACCCCTACTGATCTTCAACTTTGGTTGCTACATATGGTGTTTTAATGAGGTGTATTGGATTCACACCATCTTCTCATGCGGTGATTTTTAAAATCCTGAGTTTCTGCCCTGGGAGAGGGAGGGTAGGTTCCCTGACATAGTTAGATTTGGCAAGACAACACCACGGTGGCAGAAAAATGAAGGATTAGGACGGAATGTCTAGGTAAGGCGAGAAGATTCGGCTTTTGGTTGAATATTGACGACTTCGCATTCGAATCTTTAAACTGTATATGAGGAATAATAAGATATTTAAAATAGATGATATATAAATATAAGTATAATCACTATATTCTTGCCATTGCTGATTATTTTGTACTAAATTATCGGAACAAACTTGCATGACTCAAAAACAACTCCCTCTGAATTGAACTCTTGGTTGTGGAAACTCAATTTTATGTTGAAAAAAGAAATCTAAAAAATGCATTCATTAGATTAAATTAGCCGAAGGAATAGATGAGAATGCCTTATTTTCCCAAGAAGACACTCTGAAGCATTCAACATATTTCTGTCAATGACAAGACTAGTTTTTCATGGTAATAGTATTCTCCCCATATATTTAGAGCTTAAATATACCTCATTTTGAAAGCTTGTTTGTTTTTCTTCTTTCATGTTACAGATTTATCTCTCTATTTTTCTTTCTACCGTCTCTCGGACCATAAGTCTTTTTAAGGTCAGAGAAGATGTTAAACCGACTGCTGTTGCCTACTTGGGTATACTTCACTTTAATCATATACTTTATTTGCTCTGTAGACGGAAGAGGACTATCAGTATATAAAGCAGTTTGTAGTAATCGATTACATAGCCATATACGAATTAAACATAAAGTTGCAGAGGCCTGTCGCAGCCTACCAAATGCTGTAAATAGGTTGGACGGTCTCATAGCACATCCATATGATCCTGAAGAATTTATCGTAGAGGGAAGCAATACACTATTCCCGGTCCTTACTTCATCTTTCCATTAGGCCAGGAGAGGACTGATCAATCATGTAAGAAAAATGTCCAATTGATTTTTTTCTCCAAGGGATACTTTAACTAATATTTTCTGAACACAGATAAAGGACCAGATCGAGTTATGATTAATGAGAACTGTCAACTTGCAACTATTTTGACCGAGACGAGAATTACTCGAGAGAGAGCCAAAATTTGCTTTCGGAAAGCATGCAATCAACCACCAGTGCCGCGATATAATCAAAATAATTTTAGATATGAGGAGTGTATCCTATATGTAGCACAGGATTGAGTACCTGCGGAGTAAGTTGATGGGAGAAGCTAAGGGATAGAAGAAATCAGCAACTCTCTGTGCAGCGTATTCCAACGTTTCTAGAATAATAATAGATTTATTGAACTTTCTAAATTTTTAGTTTGAGGAACCATAAAATCAATGTTTTTGAAAATTTGTGTCTTTGCAGCAAACTTATTTCCTATTTTCTTAATCAGCTTTCAGCTTTTTTATTTATTAACTAAATGGACTAATCTGTAACTTCATTTTTGCCTTTTTAATGTTTTTCACCCGCGTTGACTTTCCCAAATCTCCGAATTAAATGAAGAAGGTAGACACATGATAGTGTTGAATCATGCCATGTAAATTGTATTCGTACATTTCGATTCAGCCAACAGGTCATTTTTATTCATACAAGCAATAAAAGCATAGATGCGGTGGGATTGAATTTATATTTTATACTTTCTTAACTATTTATTGTGTATACAGCCTTGAGGCTATGACACAGTGACAGTGTGTATTTGCATGTTAGATGATTCAACTTTTTCACTAGGTACACTCACGCCTCAGACTCCATTTGTAGATGCCACTACGAAGTAGAATCGCTTTTCCTTCACAATTGGTTTCCCCCAATTGTAACCATCCACTGCGCGAAATGCGGATTGGATTCGAGACAACCATCTGCTGTCTTGCTTGAGTGGGGTGAGTGCCCAGACTACCCAGGCTTTGCTTGGGAGAATTACCCGGAAGGTATAACACACTAACATCCAGCCCAGTAGGGTTATATTGTATGGCTGTATTGTGTACATGATAATTGCCGATTGCTACTCTCTTTTCTTCTGTAAAAAAGGCTCAGAGTATTGATATAGGAGAGACTAATTAATTACTTTATCTTTCGAGCCATATTCACTGGCCTCCTGCAAAGCTGTGTAGATACATTTTCATGCTTTGGAAGAGTAGATAAAGTATTGCTTGATATCTTGTGATCAACACCGGCTATCGTAAGACATTGATAATAAGAACATTATCCCTGCATTGATTGGTCAGGATCCAACTAGTAAAACCTAATATCTGCTGGTTCGTTACCTTGAAACCTTGAAAGCCATCAGTTGTAGGGATAAAGGGATGAGGAAGGAAAAAGGTTAGTCCGGACACTCACCTAGGATCTCACCTAGGATCTTGTCTGGCCAACGATGTGATAGCCATGGATTGATTCACACTTTAAATAAACTAGGCACCCCTTTCTTATACCGAAATTTCAGGTGACCGTTGAGACCACAGGCTTAATTGCTCAATTCATTTATACTAAAAGCCTTTGAACTGTTCTCACCTACGGATCAAAAAATTCCTTTTAACTTCTTTCTAAAAATCTGAATTTATTTGATTTCACTCATATTATCTCGAAAATCCTATTCTCATTAACGAACATGGGTTATAAGGCTGGTAGGTTAATACACACGAAAAAGGCTCGAGCAGTAATGATTTACTAAGTTTTTGAATAGTGGTTGCGGGTGCTGCTGGAGGAATTGGTCAAGTACGATATATAATATATGGCTCAATTCGAAGGCAAAAATAGAAAAAACTGACAACATTTTTGCTAGCCTCTTTCTCTTCTACTCAAACTCTCTCCGTTAATCTCTGAGTTGGCCCTTTATGATGTTGTTAACACCCCTGGCGTTGCAACGGATCTTTCCCACATCTCTTCATCTGCGGTAAACATTTTCTCTTCGTAGATGAATTAAAAACTAATCGATTTTTAAGACTGTCAGTGGTTATCTACCACAAGATGGGGGTGCTGCTGTGGCTTTCAAAGACGCTGATATCGTTGTTATCCCAGCTGGAGTTCCTCGTAAGAATCCCTAAGTTCAAAAGATACGTGTATTAACATAAGGGTCTGTAGGTAAACCAGGAATGACTAGAGATGACCTTTTTAACATAAATGCCGGCATCGTAAAAGGTCTTATTGAGGTTATTGCCGAAGTTGCACCTAAAGCTTACATTTTGATTATATCAAACCCGGTCAACTCAACAGTGCCTATTGCTGTCGAAGTATTGAAATCTAAGAAAGTTTTTAATGCAAATCGCGTTTTCGGCGTCACAACCCTTGATGTCGTGCGTGCTGAGACATTTATCGCTGAAATTGTTGGTGAAAAAAATCCTCAAAATGTTAAAGTTCCCGTCATTGGAGGCCACTCTGGCGAAACTATTGTTCCACTCTTTAGTCAATCCAAGCCATCCTTTTCGGCCTCACCAGATAAGTTGAAAGCTTTAGTTGATCGTGTGCAATTTGGAGGTGATGAGGTTGTAAAAGCTAAAGATGGAACTGGCTCTGCAACTCTCTCAATGGCGTACGCCGGTTATAGGTATATTGATATCTAATAGGAAATTTATTTTAACTAACTGCATTAAAATTATAGATTTACAGAGGCAGTGCTTAAGGCTTTGAACGGTGAAAAGGGTATAATTGAACCAAGCTATGTCTATTTAGATGGTCTTCCTGGTGGAGATGCTATAGCAAAAAAAGTGGGAGTTAGCTTTTTCTCTGTTCCTGTCGAACTAGGTGTAAGTGTTTATTTTATAGTCCAAGCTTTGTATCTAACACTTAGACAGGCACAAGGAGTAGAAAAACTCCATGACCCATTGAATGATCTAACGGAAACCGAAAAATCATTACTACAAGCCGCAACCGCAGGCCTGAAAGACAATATCTCTAAGGGTGTTGATTTCGTCCACAACCCACCACAAAAGTAGTTCTCTCATTATCTTTTTTCCTAAAATCTTTTACGCATATTCAAGAAAATATAGACAATTTCTTGACTCGGTAGGGTCAAATATAAAATGACCAAACCATTCTGAAAAAGAGTTTTGGCTGATTAATGGCACTGCCTTTATAGGCTTTAATGTCTTGACGTTGCAAGTTTTTCCAATACTCGTAAATTAACGACCAAAGAACACTTTTGCTGGAAATGAGAAGTTTATATTTCTTTACACACGCCCTAATAAATAAAAATCGGGTTAATAAAAATAATCAAATTTCAATCATGCATGAAAGATAGATATTTCCAAGCATCATGTCATATCACAAAATCTGTTATGTACTCAAGTCTACCAAAATCAGGTTGATTCCTGGTGTTAAGTTTCTAGACTATTAAACTATGTCTTCAACTTCACAAAACTTATTCATGATTTTTAAATTTACATCAAAAACTCAATTAGGAGTGTTCGTGTCGCAGTTAGCTTTTCGTGTTACTTTTAATTTGAAAACTTGCAGCTGGAAGTTCGTTTGTCTCTGCCTGAACAGTTGCGTCTATCCCCATATTTGCCAAGGCACCACGTATGATACCACACGGAAACCATAAAAACTTAGTTAATTAACAAATGCAAATATAACTGATAAAAACATTGTTAACGTACTGGTTGTGCTCTTATCACGGCTTGGCCTCCAACCTCGGTACTCATGCGTGTAAAGGGTCGAAAAGAATTATCAGTTAAGACGTACACCCCCTATTTTGATTAACAAGTGAATATCAAAATAGAGTCAACGTACTCGGTGATTTGTCTTGAGATTATCAAGTTGTTTCCTAAATAAGATCACCCATAGGTCCTTACAAATAAATTTAATAACATCGAGAGTGTTGGTGAAACGAGGCCTATCTCGAGAGAATCTGAATTATGAAAAGAATTAACTTCAAAATATTAATGTTAACTTTCATCGTAATAAATGCCCTTTTTATATCTAAATTTGATAAAAATACCACTCATGGATCAAATTTAGACCACTCTAAGTATGTAAGTGTATGAAACTTTGCACATACCTTTCTACAAGACCCTGCCCGACACGATAGCCCAACGCTTCTAGTCTAAAGAAAACCGCATCTCTTTCCTCATGTTCCTCCAATTTCTTAGTTTCAACCATACCAGTATTAGTGGAGAAATTTAATCCTTTTGATGATCTTGAAGATCCATTATTTGACTTTATTCGACTGCTACTGGTGCCGTCCAGTCTCGTATTACCATCAGAATCACCTCTCGTATTCTCTTGTTTTATGCCACTTCCTTCAAGCCCGGTAGCGGTAGAGGTAGCATCTATCTCATTAGCTAAACGATAAGCCAAAGGTACCAGTTCGATCATGAGTAAATCCAAGCAGGAGAGGTTCACATATGTGGCGGTTGGATCAGAGGAGATACTAGGAGGGAGTAGAGCATCATTAGACATTTTTCTTAGGTATATCTTTTTAAAATATCTTTTTTCTTTGTTTCAATTGTAGAGATATTTGTAAACAATTGATTCTTTAAATTAATCTTTCATATTGGCCCATTAGAGAGAGAAAAAACTGTATGAGAAAAAGGATTAAAATGAGAGAAGGGAAAAAGCTAAAAAATAGTCGATGCCAGATCTTCCACCAAATATTCTGATTAGCCGTCTTGTGTTCACTTGTGTATGAGTTTTGTAGCTGTGATTTTGTCCATGTACATGGCCCCACTAGCTAGCCTCAGGCTTGCTCGTTGCTGGCTGCACTCACAATTTACAGTAACATCTCTTGACAAGAAAGATATAAGAAAAAAATCTTTTAAATAGATTTTTTACTTGATGAACTTTAGAGGAAAAAATAAACTAATCAGTGTTTGAGTCTTCCTAGATAGCTCTGAAGCCCTTGCGACCTTTTATATCGTCCTCCACACTACGTACACCTTGTCAGGATCAGCTTCAGGTATTTTGCCTTGATCAAGCCAGTTTTGTATTCAATCTACTCAATATAGGCCTTAGATTACCACGTCGAATGATCCAGGCTGATTTTCAATGACATTCTCTTTCCTCTACTCATCCATTACCCCTGTTAGATATTAATTCGATGTATTATTCACCGCTACCTCGCATGGCTCTTTATGTATATCATTGATAGCTATGGCTGATCCTATCGGGTTAACTTGAGTCATCTGCTGTAATTCAACCAGTAGCTGTGCTTAAAAGGTTGCTCAGCAATCAATGCACGCTGTCTTCTGACGTTAAAATCACCGGAGATGGCTTAGGCCATTTGTTCATGGCTATGCAGCTATGGGGCTCGAAGATTCTGTAGGGCTGACTGGACCCAGCATTTCGAAATTGTGGATTAAAGCTGTATTTTGTTAGCATCATATAGATTTCGGGGCACTGTAAAGCAGAGTATTTTGGTGGGGCATAAGCTAAATTTGTAGTTGAAGAGGGGCAGCCAGATACTTCAAGGGTTAAAAATTCACGCGGCAGTATATGTATTAATTCAGAATTAATCACCCATAGATTTCAACAGAGTTAGGAATCAAATGGTATTTTATTTTAAATTTTTTTAGGAGGGAAACAACTGTGTATCAATGATTCGGCTCACTTGCTTGTAAAAAAATGGTTAAATTGGAATGTGGCAGCTTACGTAAATTACTTAAAACCACTCACTTTATTTCCAAAAATAACTCCTGTTGCCCAGAAAAAAAGCCTCTGCTCTTATTGGTGCATAAAATAGCCTAAATCCTACCGTTCATCTCATCCGCTGCAGAATGCTTCTAAGAAAACGTTTTTTAAAATGGAGGAAACATGACATATCAACGAAACCAGGAGCATGGTTGATGATTGCAGCTAAGTACTAGGGTGATTAGATATGAAATAGGGCCAAAGGAACTATTTGTGTGATAAGCTACTGGATAGATATTTTAGGCAAGAAGATATTTTAGGAGCAAATTAAGGCAGGTACTTTTTTTTTTTTTTCTTGGCTATCGGGGGTGGTGGGGGGTTATTTTGGGAAGAGAACTATAGAGTCTAGAGTGTCCATTTTTGTATTTTTTCCAAGTCATTAATCTTTTTGAATAACAACCATCTCATTAATAGATTAATGACTCGAAAGAAGAATATAATGACGATTGAAATTTTTTTTTTAAAAAAAAGTCGTCAAATCTTTTTTGCAACAATACCGAATGGTTACTAAAAGAGGTGTGAAAGACCATTCGTTGTTGAGCTCCAACTAATGGGCTTCATCAATGTAGCACTTCGTTCACCAACACATTTTATTAAAAGTAGCTAATCATTTTGCTCTTATTTTCTCGAGTCCTATAAGCCAAAAAGAAAATAATAGATAACGATTTATTTAATTTTATGGAAATTTGATTTTTATGTAAAGAGTTCCTCTCACTCGAGGGCGATCTTCTACTTCAAATTGTGGTAATTGAGCTTCTTAATAAGAGCTTCTAACAAAATTGATTTCTAACATTAATAAATCTGAATGTGCCATGTTTTTAAATGGGATTGTAAAATCTATACATTGGTGAAAGACGGACTTATTTGACCTTAGCCATTCAATACCCGAGTCAAACCCCGCATCACCGAATTATTATAAGATTGAGGAAATTGAACTCTGACAAGAATATTTTAGTTATTTATTCATCTAATGATCCAGAAATTAAAGTATATCAAGCTGTTTATCAATAAGCTCTCAAATTATATTCTATAGAATACTGAAACACTGAAGAATTATGATGTATTATGAAATATTTTATTGGATTTGGGTTCTTGTTAAATTTAATTACTGTTCTTGAAAGCGATAATTCGTGTTTTAATAGGAAAAGCGATACAAAGGGAAATCATACGGTTTTGTAAGAACAGAGAATCACTTGAATTTTGCATCTTAAACTTTGTTATTTTTATTATTAGTTTATTGGTACATAGACTTATTACTGTCATCATTTCGACGTGTACTGTATCACTTGACTTGCAAATAAAGATCAGTGATATTATTTTGTGGATTGATATCAGTTGTAATTACAATAAGAGTTTAAAATCATTGTTCTATAAAGGTGAGGCCGGGCGGTTTTTATATGATGTACCACATCAAGATTTAGTTATGTGCAATAACGGAGTCTTTAAGAAGTCCGGCTCACTCACGGTCATCTACTTGCGGAAGAATAAGTTATTCTAAGGGTAGCGATTCAATAGATTGGCTAAAGTACTCCACTCAACTACACTCGCTGTAAAAGGTAGAGTGGGACTTGCTTGTTATATGAACTATTAATATTATTTAGCTTTGTGAAATTTAGAAGGAAGACTCTCACAGGTCAATCTCTCAAAGTTAGGACGGAACTCCTTGACCTTTGCGCAGACTTGTTATTGGAACAATTTGAATTACATCACTAGCCTATAATTTAATGTATCAATCAGTAAAAGTTGCACGGGCCAGTCATGTAATTGTAGAATGACTCTCAAGATCATGTTTAAATCGATGATTATTTGAAACGTCATGTATAGAAACATTGAACTTTTTAACTGGTTGTGATGGATATTACATAATAATTTGATTCGTTATGAGCAATATTTCTATTTAGTAACTGTCTTTTTGGCTTTTGATCCTCGCAATTTCTTCTCAGGAAGGTCACCCTTTGGTTTCTGTGAGTACCGAATAGCAGACGCGCGGGCAACAGCTTCAGATCGAAGATCAGATCGATATCTTGTCTTGACTGCAGTGTTGACAATTCCCTTATATGTCCTGTACAATCGAATAAGTATACCTTTAGCCTTGCATTAAGAGATTTCCACCTACCGTCTCGTAGATTTATTCCCGCCAAAATTTGATTTATAATATGCGCTAGATGGCTTCTGAGTGAATTTTTGTTTCTTGGTGATCAAAGTAACACCTCCTTTGCCACCTTCAATTGGAAGGACTCCAACAGCCTGTATCGAAGTTTAGAAATACTCCCATAATCCATATATACTAGAGGACTTTAGGATAACTCGCCTTATCATTAACGAATCCCGCATACTAAAAATTTGTTAGATGAAGTTTGACAGCTGAGCAAACAGGAAAATACCTTGCGCGAGTGTATGTTTGTTAAGTTTAGGGGATCACGAGAAAAACGTACACCACCACTGGATGTACGCTTGACTAGGAAGGCATTCTGAGGGCCTAGGTTTCAGAAATTAATCTCAATCATAATTTAAACGTCTATTCTGTCCTATTTGGAGTTTTGATCATATTTTCTATCTCATCCTTTCCAACTATAGAAAACATGAAATTGAAACTGAAGTTGAATGGATAAACATACGGACAATTTCCCAAATTAAGTCGGCAGAAACTTGGCTAGAGAGGTGAGACATTATTGTGATTTCTTAAGGTTTATAAATGAAATATTTTATCAAAAACGAGATAATTTGCAATCTCAATATGTGAGTGCGTCATGTGATATAAATAATGCAGGCTCTATGATTCGAGGTGGCTCAAGTCAGGTCACCCCAGTCAATTTAGTTACAGCCTCGATATTGCATGAATGCTTCGAATCCATATGTCATGGGTAGTAACTCCATATGTTTTGATGTCTGACTTCAGAAACTTGTCGCAACCATTCAAAAGGTCAGCACTCGCCGAACTGAAATATGGGTTACCACATACTATATTCGACAGCGTTTGCTTTATTGGTGGTATCCACAGGTAAGTTGGTATATAAGTTTTCTGCCTGTATTCATCATGCTTACAGCTATTTAAGTTCTCTACTTCACTCGTTCGATGTGGACTCAACTTTTACCTGCCCTTTCGGGTTCTTCTTTCATTTATTCTCGTCTACCCTCGGCCTTCTTCTCTGATATTGAGAATGGTCTTACTAGTCCAGAATTCGATCTTTCTTCTAACATTGCGGCGGGAGACTCGCGACGAGGTCTTGATGATATCAGTAAGAGAGAGATTCAAGTTATTATGAAAAGCCGACGTGTAAATTTCAATGAAGCTAGAAGAATACATACTGAAGCAAGATTCGCAAAAAACAATATTGGTTCTGATGGCAGGCCGCGGGATCCCAAATTCGTCTGCTTCTCATAAACCATCTGAACCCAAATGTGGAAGAAATATGAGTAAATTATCTAGGGATACATAATCTCAACTAAAAAAAAATGGTCGACGCGATCCTTCCCGCTCCATCATCAATGCGATTTCGTCGTTCGCTGAAACAGTAATCAGAGTCCAGAACAATCACTTCAAATTTTGGAGTTATCAATCGATCTTTTATTAGATCAAATTAAAATATGGAGTTACAGTCGTATCAGAGCATAATGCTTTTGGCTGATACAAAACATAGATGGATGTAGTTCTGCTGGAATCTTGTTCTCGTTCACCAACTTAAATATCGTCAGCCTCATTCTAGGAATGCTGCCTGTTCAGATAAAATACAAAAAAATATCAAAATAGACCGAATGTCATTCAATGTCTATGAAAAAAAAGATTTTCTCTTGGTCATAGGTGAATCTCTTAGCATGAGAGTACAAAGGTATAAAACCAAATAGACATGTATAAATTATACACTCTAGATTTTTTTACTGGTATTTCTAGCCCTTTTACTGTATGAATGTGAAGTAGTTATATTGATTTGTGACTGTAACTCTAAAATTTGCCAACCACCTTTAAACATATTGAACTATAAATCAAAGATACATCGGGCGAACACCACACGTGTAAATTTAAACGATAAGACACCTCTGTTACTCAGCCACAAGGTTGTGGCCAACACGACGTGATCACAAAGTTCGCGTACCAACACCTCACCACATCATTTGTTGTGGGCATTCATCCCATAGACCCCCGCTTTAATCCTTGATGCCTCATCCTTTTTACGCGCGACGCCAACTGTGAAAATACAAGTTCAGGTGTATCTTCGATCCAAAATTTAAAAAAAAAAAATCATTTTTTTTCAAATAAAAAATATCTACCTTCCCTTCTCTATTCTAATCTTATTTTCCGGTTTGTCAAAATCTGTTATTTTTGAAGGTTAGAAGCCTTTCATTTAATAGGCTAATGCCTGATCCAATCAAATCATCTTTAAATATTTCTCTTCCTACAGATTAATTGTGAATCTCATCGCCCAACGGCTGATTGGTGAAAAATTGAAAATGACGGCCGCAGATTGGCGGATAATCCTGGTAATGTACACAATTTAAGAATGGCCAGCGCGCGCCCAGGGTTAGGGCAGTTTTTGACGGCCCAGAACGCAGCAGTTGTAGTCGTAGAGCTCATATAAATGCGATTTTCAATATCGCCGTCGTGATAAAAATTCTACTTTTTTTTCCAGCGATTTAAAAGGTGGTTGAAATCGAGGGTCTCCCACGTTGATTGGTCAGTCGGTCGTCTAAGAGCGTATCCACAATTAGGTATGGACCTGTAGGAGCGTTCTTCGCTTAGATAACGGTATTTGATTTGTCAATCGCCTTGGCTCACCAATGATGAGCGGATATTCTCACTGATAATGAAAACGGGATGCAGTAAGCTGTATCCACATTGGAACTAGAGAATAAGCCGATACCTTAATTTACGTTCTTAGACAACAACGTAAATGAAGCGAGGTGAAATGGGACCTCATGTACAAGTGGAGACTTCAAAGAGAGCACAAGAATACTGAAGAGAACGGAACTATACAAGTAGATAAAGTAGATTTAGAGAAAACGATAGTTTATTATAATAACAGGACCATAAATGCCACATTTACATCGGGCGAACAGAACAACATTGAGAGAATAGGTCTTCACCGAAAGAACAAGACTATTTTAAGAGAACGGAAAAACTGGACAAAACGGGATTCCATCAAGAGAACAGCTCTACATCGGACAAATAGAACTTCATCGAGGAAGGGACTACATCGAGACAACGGGACTACATCTTGCGAGAGAACTACAGGGAGTGAACGGGATTACATTGAGGGAACAGGAGTGGGCTTTTAAAACGTATTTGACTTCTTTGAGAGAACGTAACTTCGAAATTAAATGATCGAGAAATGCACCAAAAAATAATAAGATTATTGTAAAATGTTACTTTTTGATTTGATATCGCTTATTTCAGGTAGACTCGGTTATCGGTAACTTGAAAATGTTGATTGGTCCAATTTTCTAACTTCCTAAAAACCGGTTAATAAAAGGGCCCCCAAAACAAAGTGACACGAATAAACAGCACCCAGCATAAAACACCAGAACTTCCTCAAAGCACCACATTTTTTTTCCCAGAAAAATACTCCAAATCTCTAGAAATCTCATTCGTTCAAACGGAACGGGCTTTGCTAGTATTATTAAACGAGAGGATACCCTTGCTCCTTAGCCACAATCTTGTTGCCAATACCACAAAGTTCGCGTACCAAATTACCAGCATCTGATTCACAGTTATTGAATTGTAAAATTAACGGCGGTTATTTAAAGTGCGGTTATTTAAAGTACGCAGTCGGGCTCACTCTGTCGCAAAAGAGTAAGGTAATTAATTACATGAGGCTGCAACATACATTGGTCTCGGCATCTTTAGCAATAGCTTACCGAGTTAATCGGGAACAACAGTTTTTGTGATAAACCTTTGTTGAGAAAAAGAGTTGGAATGAGGCTTACAACTTAGATTAGGAAAGCTTGTAGTGAAGAGAAAGATGAGTTGGGGAAGAGTCCGATTGGTAGCTTAAGTTGATAGACTGGGAAACAAAGGGGATAGATCAATCTTTGAAATCTAGGGCTGCCATAGACACTATGAGTATAGGTATGTAAAAGAATGAGAAAGGAAAATTTGGGTTGAAAGGTTTGAGAAGGAGAGTTTATATAATGGGAGGCTATGCCTATAAGTAGAGGACATCGAGAAAAGTGTGTTTTGAAAATAAGAAAGAGTACTTATCTATTTACTTGATTAGAGTTAGTCCTATTGGTACTTGAGATTGCAGACCATTATATTTTACTTTACCAATATTTATTGAGCGTATTTTCAACAGTAATTAGGCATTCTTCCATATGAGCCACAGGCAGAGTAGCGAAGCTGATAGCACCCGCAGAAAACATAAGCTTTAAAACAACATCAGTACTGGAGAACTTCGATGAAACTGGATAAGGTTGAAGGCTGTTGTTAAGGACCAATGCCTAAAAATTCAATTCAAATATGAACTAGGCGTAAAAAATGGTAGATATAACTTCTTATACATTCGTCTTTACTCACTTGTAGTGCCTTTAATCACCACATAATCAAGACCCCGAACGCAAGCTTGTCCATCTCCAGACTTAGCGGCTTGAATTGGCACTTTTAGACTGACAGACAGATTACCTGACTCACATGAGGTAAAAGCTCATCATGATAATAGATGAGAGATGAAGAAACATATGATCGATTTATACTTGTGGGTTGACCAAATTTTCCGCTCAGAAGTTTATACAATCTAACTTACCTCTTGGACTTAGCAAGAATCTTACTGCCTCACGAAAAAAAACCTACTTATATAGATAAAAATCCTATGAGAGACTTACAACTCTAAATTAGCGACTCTACCGTTTGTTACAAAGCTATTGAGCTGCAGGGTTATTTCAGTTGAGAACGAATGCTCAATGCAAAACTACAAAACCGATTTCGAGGTCGACAGATAATGGGTTCTGCTGACTGTCCACTAAGTGCGGTTCTTACATCAAAAGCGTTTGGATGGAGTTCACCAAGATACACCACCGACCGGGCTTTGAATATTCTTATCAGCTGAACAAAGTTCCACCACTTTATTTAAACAATTCTAGGGAGACGTTATTCGTGTCGTTTTAAAGGACATAATGCAGCTAGCTACATGTCCATATAGCAAAAGAAATAGATTGTGAATTACGATACAGAAACATCCAACATGCTATGTGCAAGTGAGAAACAAAAATCGTCAATAACATTAAAGGGTGCAAAGTAATTCTCAGGTGAATAATTTGTTACGAGTAACTCTCTAAATACACATTAACTAAAAAAATGATAAATACACAGATATTTTTTACTAACTTTAAATTTCAAATTTGTTTATTTATTCATTCTATTTAAGGTCCTAGGCCTAAGTCATTTTGTCCGCTTTGGGTACAAAACCGGCGGAGCCGGTCGGGATCATGGCCTCAGGCATGTCCTATTTGCTCACGCCCGCTATTTACATACTTCAAATTTCTAAATTTTTTAAAATCTAGACTTAATTACAATATTTTTTTTCGGAAAATTTATTTCAACTCAAATGTTGTTTGCAACGGTGAATCAAAAACTAACTGTCATAATAGATCGTCGCTAAGGAGCATGGGCATCCTCTCGCTTATATTGACATGGGTATCATCCGAGCCCATTAAATATTGCATTACTAATATTTTTGAAGCGCCATTTTTTTCTTCTTTTTTCAATTCATTTATTGTATATGTATGTAGTCTTAAGGCCATGACACAGAGACAGCGTTTATCTACATGTTAGATGATTCAACTTTTCTTAAGCTACATACTTGCCTCAATTACATTTGGTTCGAATATACACATGTGCATTTTTGTTTTACAGTTAGCGGCGCGGGTAAATGGGATGAGGCTTCATGGATTAAAGTGGGGCGTGCACAAAATTATGCAGCTTCATTTTCCGGAGCAATTAAGATTTAAGTTCGCACCCTAAAAATTCCACTCTTAACCCTACTACTCACTCGTTGTGCCTGAAAATCACTACATAAACACGACCTCTGACTATAAGCTTGTCCAACTCCGGACTCAGCGGCTTGATCTCACATTTTAAGAAAAACTCACAGATTGCCTTACTCATATGAGATAAAAGTCCAACAGGATGAGAGATGGGAGCTGGAAAAAACAAATGGTTCAGTCACACTGGTGGGCCGATCACATTGTCCGTCTGGGAAGTCCACACAATCTTTCTTGCCTCCCACTATCACGGTTCTAACTACCTCCCGAAACAACCTACTTAAAAACACAATTAATTAACCCCCCCAAGAACTTATGGAACTATTTGAGGCTTACAACTCTAACTAAGCGACTCCACAGTTCCATTTATCAAGTTGTTGAGCTGCAGGGTTTTTTCAGTCAAGAACGAATGTTTCATATACCATTATAAAATCGATATCGATGCCGACTGATGTTTCTTTTGAATTACTATTCAGTAGCTACAAGAGCGTTTGGTGGGAGAACGTAAAGAATATCATCGTGCTTTGAATATTCGTATTAGACAGACATGGTTCTAGCACTTCATTTAGACAACGCGTACCGAGATGTTATTTGTATCTTAGTAAGGGACCTAATGCGGTTGGTTAGCTGCATGTCTAAATAGCAAAAAAAATGAAAGAATATATAGTTTTGGAATTCCGAATTTTTAGAACAATTTGATAAGGTTATCTCACATAATGGGCATCGATATTAGATTTTTGTCAAAATCCGAGTCATATTCTAAATAAATAACAATCTATGGAGGTAATATCTTCATATGTATATCTAAGGATGTACATAAAATTATTTTCAATACATATGTCTTGCGTCAGCATATCATATGTAAGTAAACCCCGTTCCCGTTCCGATAAAACAGATAGATGTTTCAAAACTTTAAACTTTCATATATGTATTCATCTTCAAGGTCCTAGACTAGAATATACTAGGGGTATTCAAACATCTCTTTTGTAACTTAGTTTAACTCTTTATTTTAATTCTGTAGTTTAACTTTAGACTTTATCCACGTGAACTTTATGCACGATTGGTAATCAAATTCCTCACGAAAAACTCATTAATTGTGAACATTTAGATTCGAAGCCCAACATGACTTTCTAAATAGCAAAATAATATTTTCAAAATCCCAGAGAATTACTGAGTCTTTGAATCTAAATTTAATGTTACTTTTTTCTTAAAAATAAATGCAGAAAAGATGTAGTTATGAGGAAAGTAAAAAGAGGTAATTTTTTAACACAATAGAAACGCCGATAACTTCCTTTCATCAACATTTTTTCTCCTAAAAAATTGACTGTAGTATTCGAAAAAGAATGCGACAGCTATATCAATTTAAATTAATTCAATTGAGTGAAAATTTATAGAAATATGGCGACAAATATCTGATCTTGAATTGAACTTGGGGATTTTGGTGAGGGATTTGATTACCAATCGTGCATAAAACTGACGTACGAAAAGTCTAATGTTAAAATACAGAGTTAAACTACCGAGTTAAACTAGGCGACAAAAGAGATGTTTGAATACCCCTACTATGCCCCCCTTACGGTTCAGGACCGGTGAAGCTGACTGAGGTTAAGCCAAGGCCTAGAGCACAACTTATTCCAAACAAAAAACACATGAATTAGCCATATTGACAAGGAAAGATAAAGTAAATCAAATCGTCTTGAGAAATGTACATGGCACTTCATATTCCCCGTCTTCTCGCTATATTTAATGCCAAGCCTCTTTCAACCTCACTCCTTTGCAACAAATTATCTACTTTCCTTACTTTCAAATTAATTCAAATTACCTTCCCAGTATCTCCATCAATATCTCTCAAGTTGTTTTCCTCATTGAGAACAATGGGTCCTGGGTTCTCAGCTTATCCTTAGTTTTTCTGCAATAGCATACCCCATATCTGCTTGTCAGATACAACCCTACAAAGAGTTACACAACTTTTAAGAGGTAGATTTTGATTTTTGCACTTATACGGGTTGTATTTAGACAGTGTGTACTTTTTATATCGACCCCTTATGTATTGACCTCTCGATTTTACACGGATGTAAAAAATTGCAAGGGAATAAATAGTTCCTCTTGTCGATGGCATGGTCTCGATTAGACCTTGGCTCTCAGTAAAGCACGATAATGCTCTTTTTCACGCAGCAGCAAGTATGATGAAAGAAATGAGCCAGGGTCTCATTCAACCGATCTTGTGGCCGCCCATCTCATTTGAACTTAACCAGATTGGAACTGTTTGAGATGGGGTTGAGGACCACATCCAGCGTCGGTATCCGAATCTGGGTTGTGGAAGACAGCATACTCAAGAAAGTATTCGCTCGATCCTAAAGGAGGCAGGTTTGGTCATCATACACTTAGCAACGTAGTCGAGCGCTTAGGTTACATCAGATTGGCCATGACTCAACACGCCCTAATACTTGACAAGTAGGAAGCTATTGATTTGATTGCAGCTACGATATTTTTAAGCCGAAGAAGAGTTGATGACCCAAAAATATGTATCGATCGCGATGTGAATAACTGCAATTTCCTTACCCCACGCGCGCATTACTATTTGCGGGATAGGTTATTGTTGTTAGAAATTGTCAACCCGACAACACTTCGAAGGTTTCAGGTTTCGCTTCTTTATTTCCTCTTATTGGCTGAGAGGCGAAGCTGAAATTTACTTAGATTTAGTAACAACCTCGGTGTATACTTTTCAGTGCGCTCAGCGGTGACCCTATTCAGCGTGCAGTACTCGGAATTTCATGCTATAATGATAGTTATGTAACATGCTCTTTGCTTTAAATAGGGGTTTGCTACTCCTAGTTGACTATTTGGATAATTCTATTTGGATGCCTTATCTTTTAGGCACCAAATTCAACAAACCTCCTAATTTACTCTACCCCACCAAAATTAGTACTAGAATATGGAATATGACTTACAAAGAAGCTTCTAATACGTTCTAAGAAGGCAGATCAAGGTATTACAGGCACACAGCGAGATCCTTCCCTCTACGAGTATGAGGCCTTTGAGCTTCCGTCTTCGACAGCCCCTCCACGATTAGAGACTACAACAGCTCCGCTACGAATCAAGAGTACACCTCAGCAAGTGT
>PEDP01000705.1:0-18823 GCA_002918395.1 Erysiphe pulchra | reverse complement strand
CGCAATCTACCAACCTGGACGTCTTATCAAATCGGGGGCTTTCCCTCTAGGAACACTGAGGGAAATTGAGGATGCAGAAGTATTCGCTGCACTCCAAGCCATTAAAGCTGCGACTGCACTTCCATCAACCCGATTCTCCAAAGATCTCTGGGTATTCACAGATAATTAAGGTGTAGCAAAAAGGCTTCTTACAAAAACGCTGACCCTCACCTCACAGGCAGCATATTTAGAAGCTCTGGAATTTAAAAAAAAATGGAAAACTAGATCTCGAACCTCTCTCTAGATTAAGTGCTGGCTGTTTCATATAACGCCTCGCACCAGGTATGTAATGCTTTGTTAAGCTTCTTTTTCTAGAGCCTCGGCTCTAGCGTCATTTATCCCTAGATAGGATTAGAGGAAACTGTACATAGCACGTGATACTCATTTAGACGTTAAACAGTAAATAAAAAAAATAATGGTCATTGTCGGATCTCAGATATACATTGAAGTATGTCACAACCCGTGGTTCCGACATATGTAGTAATATCGAGTTATCCGTCGGAGATGCCGCAGTCGGCACACATTTGTGCTCATATCGGGTTATCCGTTGGAGATTGTTTAATGGATCATTCGGAAGTTATTAATACAGTAAATGGACTTTGATAAAAGGAAGTTAAACACCATAGAATTCACATAAATACTCTTTGTCTTGTAGCTTAGATCATTAGCTTTATTAAATCTCTATATTCCAAATTCTTGCTTGTTGTGCTTAACTTATTTCACAGTTCATAATAATCATCCTCCTATTTGATTATTAATATTTTTCACCAAAAGTAATAAAATCTTTTTAAATGGTGAAAACTGCTGTAATTGATCTATGACTCAACTATCACATTAGTTTCACCACTCATCCAAATCTTCTCAGTGGCAAAATTCTAACTGACAAGGATGCAAATTTCATACAACTAGTAGGATAACCACAAGACAATAGACCAATGCCCTGCATTATTTCAATTGATTTCTATTTGATGATTGAATTTAGGTGTGAAATTGTTTCAAACTGTGAGAGTACGTAATGTATTACCTTATGTGTTTTGAATCAGGGGTTTCAGAGTACTTTTACTTTTATTTACATAAACCATTCAACTTGATGATTGATTGCTATAGCAATAGACCCATAAACTAAGCTCAGTAATTACCCATGCCCTTTTACACCAATTAAACGCAGGAATTGCTCAGGACCATGCACCGTTTCTCAAAAATATTACCTAATACAAAAAAAAATTCATCAAAATCACCCTTAGTTCTTCTAAAAACTTATTTTGCATGATAAAATTTGAAAATTATAAGTAAAGCACCATTTACGGAACCAAAAATGCTTGAACAAAAGCGCAAACGGAGGGCGGGAAGATCAAGACGCGTTGCTACAGGGAGGGCGGGGTATTGTGACGGCTGGTAAGCCAGTTGTACATGTTTGTTATCATAGGCTATCTGAGCTTAAGTAATCTAGCAGCGGCGGCTTCTGAGGCCGAGTACCGAGGGCTGACTAAGTGCTCATTAAACCAAAATTAGAACTAATGAAGGATGACTAATGATGAATGATGGATTGAAGGATAATATTATTTAAATTTGATTGTAAAGCAAATGACGAAGAGAACAACGAACAAAGGGGCACATGAACTAGAGGGCAAAGAGAAGATTGTATAATTGACTCATGATTTTTTTCATTACATATTCTCTCTCAAGATAGAAAATTAATAACCATCTTTTATTTAAACGTCCATTGCTTTCTTACTAGATCTATGGCAGAGACATGGCTTTACGAATCACAGAGACTACAGGATTATAATATATGTTCGTCTTTTCAGCCAGATTATATACTGATATTAACGTTTGGTGAAGTGGAGCGCAAATGACACAAAACTCGCTCGACTCATTTAATGAACTTAGGTTATCCATGGCAGAGATTTCTAACAGGAGTATATTTTTGTCATACTGCTCACTTTGTTTTAGTTTCCCTCTCAATAGGTTTTTAGAGTTCAGCCTGGATGACCAGTCGAATACTGGACAAAATCGACGTTATTCTTAGAGCTGAAGTTGCTCCTAATACAGGGATACTTGTTGAGAAAATTAGCTTCCAGTGCTAATGGAAGACAGTTGGTCAAGCTTCTCTTGCTCTGTTGCATGAGCAGCTCAAAAAAGCGGTCCAGAAATTCATATATCGTCTTACCCTATGCGCTCATCTTCAACCCATTGCTCCACTCAAGCCAGCCCAGTTTGGTTCGATCATTATGCCGAATATCCATCTTTATTTGCTCTCAGCGTGTAACGTGCTTTGATTTCCTACCATAAGCAACTACTTGGTCAAAGTGGCCAATTGGGTTTACTTCAAATATCTTTTAAATCTGATTTTACGCTCAAAGAAAAAAACCTTTTTTAACCTCTTTATAAATAGGGGCCATTTCGCAAAGGGTTATCGCGCTTGAGCTATGCCTAAGGTTGGAATAAAAAATGAGGTGACTTTAGCCATTTCCATTAAAAGGAAAAATCCTAACGGCCAAACGCTTTTTTCAAATTTATTATGTAATGCGCGGCCGCCTACTATGCCCATCGTCTGTACCTTTATAAGAAAAATTTTCTTAAATCGACTAGAAGTTGTGCATCTTATGTAATAAATTTTTGATTTGTAATTGAAGCCTAAGATGTTTTGTCCATTTTTAGGCATGGCAACTACTAAAGAAGCCTAATACAATTGGAATCGATCTGGTAAATAAATATACTACATAATGAACGAAAATTGTACTTAAATTTAAATATTCCAATAACAATACAATTTTACCATTTCTTCCACATATACCAACCAGTCCAAATAGTCCTTCACATTTACCAGTATCAAAATTCCAAATCAAATACTTAGAATTTCAATCAATTTCTGATGCATGTACGGTAGTCATGACCCTGCATACCACAAATACTAAAAGATTGTGGTGCCCGTTGTCTCTCCAGTTCTTCTGGTTGACTATTAACATGAGTTGTCTCTTCAATTACTGAACGAGATTGAAGACCTCGCCGGCCCTAATGATTCAATGAATTTGGATCGTTTGGAGCAGTCGTTTTGAATGCAGAAAGTGCCCTAGTCATGCTTTTCACTGTCTCCTCGAGTCATTCTCCGAGCTTCAGAGACTCGCCTAGGAAGAATGGTAGGGTCTAGGACGATACCTACATTATCTCCTTGACTAGTATTGCTAGTTATGTTTGAGTTATTTGTAATGTTACTAAGCCACCAATGATTATGAAATTCCGAAGGTTTTATTCGAACACTAGGAACTTCTAGAATACAGTATCAAAAATATTTGCAAGAAATCTGAATGACCCTGCAGCAACGAAAGTAAATATAATCATCAAAATGATTGCCTGGATCATTTGTATCCCTGTTGGGCCTGCTGATATCTCTTCATGTGAGCTCAAGCTGCCTGGCAGTCATTTGAAGAGCATGTTGAGATATTACCCCTCCAACATTAATAAAAATGTTTCCTTTTAGCTGATAACTTATGCTCAGTATACTTTCTCTCTATTTTTTTGATGGAGCTATTTGATTAATAGGCTCCATGCAACATCTGCTCGATCAAACAATACTGCAAGCTCGAATCTCGATGACTATCCACCCATGGTTCCTGATTCTTCCACCATGTAGACATTCAAAATACATCCGCGTGCTTGATCCGTTGATGTTTTTTCCATGGGATACAATTCCGACATCATACCCAGTAAGTATAGAGTGGGCATGGAAAGCATCAATTACCTCCTGAGAACTCTAAATATTTCCAGAAGGAAGCTCATGCTCGGTTAACTCATGTTCTTCATCGATCTCAGAATCATTTTGAGTGTAAGTTGGAAAATGATTTGTTGAATGGTTATCTTCCTCGATGAAAGGAGAAAGAATGAATGTATGAAATTATGTCATAATTACGTTACCTTTAATTGGAGATGCTGTTCTTCCCTGGCCCATTGGCTTTGCAACTGCTACAGGGGTCTCTTTCAATTGATTCGTTTCAGTCAGTAGACACAGTAAATAAATAAATTCAGCACATTACCGTATGTAAGTATCTTTCTATTGCACCTTCAACCATTGAAACTAAGGAAGAGAAGGGAAGTTTGGCTGAGGGCTCAGTAAGTAGTTGGTAGAAGTAATCTCGGTGAAAGTAATATTGGAAAGCAAATTTTTAAAAACATTTTATGAACCGACGACGAAAAGATCTAGGAGAACGAGACTAGCGGTAAACCCTCACTCTGAATAATGCTATTGTGAACGATGTTATCAACTCAACACATTGCGAACCATCATAGTATGAATCTTGAATCACCTTCAGTATTGAAGACTTTATTTTCACACATTAATCGCCAATAAAATCCCTCGACTCGTTGAGTTTAGTTCCCACAAGAGCACCTCGTGTGTGTGGTCGGCCAGGTCACACTTATCGTACGTGTGGTATACGAAAAGCTAATTTCACAGAATGATTTAAGTTTTCATAATGAGAGCGATAATTGCAATTGAGAAATTTATATATGAAGGATGGATGAACAGATATATGTGGTGTACATTAAAGTTGTATTTTATTGATTGCAGCTGATGTTTATATTTTCAGAAGAATACATGGGTTTCTTGGGAAATCCGAGCATGTAAGCAACTAATTTGTACTAGGGTCACAAAATAAAAATTGCCGAAAAACAAATCTAGAATCCCAGATATCCGTTAGCATATCACTACATGAATAAGAAATAAAAAATACACCGTATTTATCTAAATAAGAAGACTAAATACAAGCTACTAAGACTATCAAAGATTGAGTTTTGTTTTGTTGAGCTGACAAGGGTCAATGATTCACGATTGTGGTGTACCTGATTAATATTTTTGGCATGAAATGTAATCAATCTAGTTTAGGAATTTTGGCCGATATAATTGGTCATTACTGGACTAACTGTTGTGACCAAAAATCAATCAAACTAGCTCCAGAATTAGGAAGCTATACCTTTCACAGAATTGGCGAAAAAATTGAAGAGGAAAAGCACTTTAGTTTCTGTTTTACCCTGAGATTGCATTTCTGCAGGACTCCTCTAGAAAGAACCAAAAAACATCATTTTAAGATTAAATAGAGCTTACTCTATTTTGATGATTTAGTCTTCTGCCACGTTAATGCGGGGCAAAGCTTCGCTCCAGATATTTTATCCCTGCTAGAGCAAAGACTAGCTAAATTTGAAAATATGACCTGAAATATTAGATTAAATATTTAGGCAGGCAGTGTATTATCCAGTCCCAGTGACGAATTTATCAGCATCTTTTTTCATGTCTTTCCCGTGACCGCACAGGTTTATCCTCGCTATCACCACTAGTAGGAATATACTTGTTATACTTCAAAATATTTTAATCTCGGGTTTTGGCCTTCTTACTCTTTTAAGCTACCGCTGATGGAAGCGTATCTGTTCCGGTCAGTCGGAATTCTAGCAATCCAAGTTCCTTAGTATGGCGGAAGTACCCTCGAGATGCCAGCCTTTGAAAGCCAGGACTATGAGTGTCAGCCCACCAGAGTTATAGTATCATTAGCGTCAATCTCACCATCTACTTTGGATGGATACATTTATTTCTGTAACTGTAGCCTCTCGCTTACGATAAAATTTGGTCAGTCACCACTTTTTTTTTTCCTACCCCTTCCTTTTTTCTTGATCTTTTCTCTTTCTTCATCACTCGCACTCTCACTCTCCTCTTTACGTTTCCGGTTAGTCTTGTCAAGAGTATTCTCAGAACTTTCTCCAAACCTTCCCACAATGTCTGCTAAGAAATCAAAACGCTCCGGCTGACCATCCACCACTAATTTCAAGTGTTGCGCACTTACTTTTTTGCTACCCTTCTCACGCGCTTTGTTTGCAGCACCTGTAACCAGTGCAATCATGAATAACTCAAGTGCCTTAGAGACTGCCACTGGAGTAACTTGAGCTACCTTCCCTACCTCTTCATCAGCTTGCATTATGCGTTTGATACGTGCTACAGGAAACTTGGTTTTGATCTCGATATTTTGTGGATTTGGGTCGGCATACTTCGGTATCATCACTGAAGCAGATGAGGATTTACGTTGGTACTTTTCTCTTGATCCACGATATGATGACATAGTGTTATGAGAAGGGTTCGTTTTTGTGGAAGGAATCCAGGCCTGAGGATTTTCAGATGTAAATTGGGATTTAGTGGAAATATTTCTTTGATCCTGGTAAAGGTTCTGTGACTCAACGATGAGATCAGCTGGATTAGGGGCTGATGAGGGCACAAGTGCACGAGGATTCCTAGGCGATATGGGAATTAAATTTTGAGCATTTGGAAAGCCAGTTGAAAGTGGCGTCTGGCGAATGTCACGAGGGAAAATCTCCCCAGAACATTCAAAGCTACCCGCGGGGTTGGAAGTTAAATTGGTTGCGTAAGAATTAGGTGCGTAATGAAGGGTATTTTTATCGAGGTTATTACTACCTACAAATGATAAAGTGGGAGACCTCGGAGCATAAGACTGCCGAGAAATGGAAGAATTGCTGTATTGTTGCGCCTTGGGAGAGGATGTCAGGATCGATGACATATCTGGGGAATGCGGTGAATAAGTAGAATCCATATTGCTCATCTCCTTTCTTTTGTTTTCTTTTTTTTTCTTTTTGATATTTTGACGGGTCGGTGATTAATAACTATTTGCCGAGAAAGGGGAAGGGATGTGCAGACAATGAAATTTCTTGGCTTAACCGTGAATTTCATTCAACACTCGCCACCAAAGATACCAACCTAGCTAATCGGAATTATTATTGATACTTCTATCGTTTTCAGATTTAACAAGAGAAAAGAGGGCGAGGACAGTCTAGACGAAAAAGATTTTTATTGCATCAAAAATCGCCTAATTGGCTATACGTACCACAATGACTGATAAATCGGGATTGCGTTCAAATTCAAGGCGGTGGGTGGGTGGACAGAAAAGATTTGATCATATGCTAAATTTGGATGTAATGATCCAATTGAGAACAGTGGTCTCAGGGAAATACCGTTGTGTTCATGTGGTTGGTTGTGAGGGAATATGACTTCTGTCTGCCCTCTCGGCAGCTAAACGAAATGGAGTTGGTACTTTGTCTAATTCTGAAATTGCAAAGCTACGGGGGCGGCGAAGTTCAGCCAGATGGGGGAACTTGATGTGTATTTGTAGGGCCCTCAGCTCGGCTATCGGTCCCAATGGGGGTTAGTGCGAATACTGGACCAGAAAAGGATGAGTAAAGAGCCCCACTTGCACTAGCTTAGCTGACGTTGCTAAGCGTTGATTAATTGCTTCCATGTCCTACCAGCTTTCGCTACACAACTCCTGCAATATCTTTTACTTCATCACAGTGCAAGACTACTCTGTGCCTTCTGACGCTGGGCGCTATCATCACTTTTCTCAACCGCGAAAATTCAAGTAAGTTTGGCAGATGCCTACTCCTTTTTTTGTATATGCTGGTGAATGATGATATGTTATGGAGCTATTCCGAGATCTCAATGCAACTCGAGGGACTGTTTATAGTCATCGCCGAAACCCATACTTGTGTACAGGTGTTTCTGCTTGCCTTACGATCAAAGAGGATTAAACTTGATCTAATCTGATATCACTGTGGTCGTTGATTCCTATGGAAAAGAGAAAAAAACTACCATAAATTTGAGAAAGAGTTCTTCTAGGCATCGAAAATTTAGAGCTGATGTGTTTATGTAGGCTTTGGATAGCCTCCTCGTGCTTAATATTCGACTAATACAACTCTGTCTCGCACTACTTGAATTTGGAAAGATTGAGTTGCTTTAGACAAAGTCGATGAAAAGTCATATATGTGAATATTAAATATCAATGAAAAAGTTGCGCTGCAGAGCTTCCTCGTATACAAATTTTTACGATCTGCCTCAGTAAATTCAATCCTATTAAAATCAATTATCCATGTTGTGTTGTTGTTCGTCTATTGTCAGAATCTTTGAAAATGCTATTCGACAGCAACCCCTTTAAAACAAATGACGTATTATTACTAAAACCGTTATATTCCAAAAGAATGTAAGTAAACCACTGAGCCTCCTGAAGATCTATGCACAATCATTGTCTCACATTGATTGGATTTGGTGGCCCAGCCCTTCTGGGCTGCATTGCTAAGCACTCAGTTATTGAATAACCTCGGTACCTATCTTTTATCGATGGGTGATCCTGACCTCCCGACCTTTCCTTCATTTTGTGAGGACGAAATGCAATTAGCCCAAATTTGACTTATGTGATTTTGATTGTCCTTATACTTCTAAAAACATCCATGTCGACCCAGGCTGAGTGTAGATTAGAGTGGGTCTGGGCTAGACTTAAATGGTGATAATTGGCTATTGTAGGGATTTTTATCACGCTAAATTGCTTTAGTGGCTTTTAGAAGCATTACCGGTAGTATAAATCCATTCAAAGTTCAGCGAAAAATTGCTGAAACTGGCTGAACCTTCCACCATGAAAAAAAAAGAAAACAAAGGAAAAAAGAAAATAGATTGCGCGAGGAAAATTCTTCAAAAAAAGAATGTAAATCTAGCCAAGTGAAGTAAATAGTGAATTCATCTAAGTAGACATGGCAATCTGGGCAAGTAGGATGGATATTTCTGTTGCCTAGGTAACGAAGGATTACTAAATCAAATTTGGAATTTACATGATGATGATGATGATAGTGACAAGAATAAGAGATGGAGGGGGTACCAGAAGCGGTTACGACCCCTGGTTGAAACGCCAATTCGACGGTCCAATTGAAGTAAGCTTGAATCTGAGGAGCCTCCGGAATGTGGAATTTTGGAAAAACAACGTACAATTTAGCACTCGCTTGTAGCAAAACGGTGTTTCGAAGTTAGTTACCTAATCGAGAGCGCTTATTGTGAAAACAGCGCACTCTCTACTCAGGAATCGCATTATTTTTTTTTTTTTTTTTTTTTGGAAGAACTTTTGACTGTGATCATAAATGTAAGGGCCAAGTAAGGCAATTTGATTTTCATTTGTGGGAGAAGCTGTAGGGGTAAAAAGGTGGGAAAAGACTATCTCCCACGAATTTCGGGAAGAGAGCTATTTATTTAATTTCACAATTTCTAATTGTCGTTATAGCTTTCGGCCAGGTACGTTCTAATCGACTTAGTTGAAGTGGCTTGTGAGGATATGGACTAGAGCGAGGTTTTGGCAGATGGGATTTTGCTTGTTGAAGTGTTTATAGCCCAGAAAAAAAGAAACCCTCTATATCATTGAAGAGAACGTGCTGATATACTCGAAGCATTACTGGGAAATTATGAATTTCAATTTTAATACTGACATATCAATTCTCACAACTCCGTAACCAACGCCTGGATATTCAGTCATTGATCGCACACCAACGCTATTACATCTGGACTTGGTAGCAGCGTTGACCATAGTTATGGAGTATTCCGTGCCCATAGGCCAAAAATTTATCAAAACTTAGCTTTGATAACCTCGATTATTCCCGTATCAGCTTAGGACCATGTAAAGAAACCAATGAGGCGGGCTAATAAAACGCAGCAGCAGCAGCTCATAAAGAACCATTTGGGACCAAATGGAAGAAGAAATCTAAAGACTGATCAATCACAACAGAAGATAGTGAGATAGTGCTAAGGAAGAATGAGATGAGGAGAAATGGCTAGTAAATTTCGTGATAACTATTTAAATAGATATTTTAGGCTTCCACTAGTTTGTACTAGATCTTAAATTTCTACGAAGGTCTTTCCTTATCTAGTTCAGCCAACCACCTATTTCCAAACAAGGGCAAAAACTCCACAAGAAAAGGATCATCCTCGGGCCCGAACAATTTTTGAGGCTATTTTTAAATATCCATAATTGAGCTATTGTTTGATTCACGAGAGGATTCCTAGAGCTAGCCCAATATAGGGTGAAAGAATGGAATGGTATACTTTGAAATGTTAGCTTAAAGTTTTTCATGGATTAAAAATTTTCAATGGCTAAGGGGATATACAAACACAAATAATGTTTTGTACATAAAGTACAGTGCGTGGGAAATCACATGATTTTCAGCAATAATTTAATGAGAAAAATGACAGGGAATTATCATCAGAGGTAAAGATATTAGATTATATAGTGTACTGTATTATACTGGTACGACAAAAATTTATGTACGATGACTATGTAGAGAAATTAGTGGAGAGCTCTGATATAATTTACTTGACCTTTTCTTTCTAACTTAGCGTACAGCACTTACAAATAGTTCGGTGGACAAATGCATATAAAAAAAAAAGTGGATCGTGTCAAGATTAGAAATCCTTCATTTTTATCTGCAGTCAAAACTCTCTCGTAACCTATCCCCGAAAGAAGTCATACCAAAAAGTATCTATCTCTCGTCATTTTTTCTGTCTATTGTTTCACGTCAGAGTATTGGATGTTCAAAGGGCCTCGTTTGGCTTTGAGAAACATTCAACGGCCTAATAAGTTTTAGTTAAATGAGAATCCTTAGTGCAGCAGAAAATAAGAGTGTCGAACAACACTAAAAATGAGATAAGAAAATTCAATTCCCCTTCCTAAAAATAAGGGCATCACAACTTTCAGAAAGATAGTCAAGTGAGTATTAGTGAGTAAGAGTCAAGAATGTCAGATTTTAATTTTACAATATACATTATCAAATCTAGTGCAGAAGTTAAAAGTCTTATATTTTTATATTTCCCAATTTTGGTCTTACTATATTACAAAGGATAATTTTAGAACAAAGCCATTATAAGTATAATGATTTCGAAAATTAGAAAAAAGATTGGTGCAGATATTTTCGATGATGCCGCTTCAATATGACTGTCCACTTCAGTACTAGACTCTCGTGGCTGTCCTGTGGTTTCTGTAGGGATGTCTTCTGGAGTTTTAGTCGGAAGATTGAGGTTGTCCTCATCTACTTTCGAAATATAGACAGAAGATGTTGGAACAGAAATCATAGAATCACCATGGAAAATTAAATTCGATATTGGTAAAGTGGTGATTAGGGACGAGAATTGACTGGAGAAGCATCGAGTCCCAGATAAGTTACACGAAGTAACATAATGGCTCTCAGTGGAAAGATCTATGTCAGAGAATGATCTTTCTGTCGATTTACTCACACAAGGAGCTAGAATGGAAGGAACAACTGACATTGCCGAATGTGAATTTGGAGATTCCGTCATACTTACTGGGTGTAAGGTATTCACGGATGATACTGAAGAAGGAATATATGTGCGAGATATCGAATGAGCTATATGGCTACTAGTGAGCCTCATAAGCGACGTTAAAACAGTGCCTATGATATCTGTATGATTTAAAGCTGTTTTATTATGACCAGAATTAGTAGTTGATAATTTGGTCAACGAGGCAGCTGGCAATTTGGTCAGATTTGCAGAGTGAGTGATATGGGTACCTACAAAATGGAGAACCAGTGTATGAATAATATTCCAAAGGCTCAGTATGGCTATCAGTGGGCTGTATCAGTGATTCCGAAGTCATGGTCCCAATGTATTTGGTGCTTGATATGTTGGAGTTCATAATTTTAAATTTCGTAGAATAAATGGTCTTGGTGATAATAGGACCGGTTATAGTCGCTGAATTATGATAAGAATTTGGAATTGGGTTTACTATGGCATAATTAGGATGAGGAACTGAGATTAAAATGTCATAAATGAGAAAAAGTACCCGAACTCATCGTGCTATAATCATTATAAGGGGCTAAGGTCGTTACGCTATGATGAAAATATAGACTTGATAGTCTTGTGCTATAGCGATTAGAGTATGAAGTTGCAACAGCAAAAGTGAGCAAAGTTGCCCATGATATGAAAATGACAAGCATCTTGTTTGTCAAATAGAAAGAGAGAAAAAAATAGAGAGAATCTTTTGAATTGGATGTTAAACTTAGATATATATCAAACAGATTATAAAGATGAAGAAATAGTTTCTTCTCTTGAGTCTATCTGATGCATTTTAAAGTCTTCTGGAAAAACGTTCTTGCCTCTCAAAGAGTTGAGGGACATAGTAGCTTGCGGTCTGTTGCAGAGATCGTCAATAACTACTTGCACTTTGATTGTATAGCTTGAAGCGATCTTGGCCCCTTGAATTGGCATCTGCATCCTAGATTACTAAGAAAATAGGAATAAAATTTGATTGTTACTGCAAGCGTTGTAGATTATAATATAACGCTCAAAGTTTTGGCTCTTTTATTGATACTCACATTGATTCTTGTAGAAATATGCAGATAAAGTCGAGTCCAGAGATGTTAGCTCTGACATACGAAGTTAGTTCTTCATAATCTAAATTTTGCTTACGTACATGAATAAATTGTATGCAATATAAACGAATCCAAGAGTAGTAGCTAAGGCTAACCTAATTCTCCAACGAATTTGAAGATCAGTGACGTTTTGATGATCTTTTCATGCGCATTTCGCAACGTTAAAGGGATAGTAATTCTGGTGCTATTTGATTGAGGGAGCAACATCAAAATAAACTAAAAGTTTTAGCGTAGCGAGAAACGTTCCCGGGCATTCATGGCGTGTTCTAAGACATATAGTTGTATTGATGGAGGGAGCAGACTCTAAGTATTTACAAAAAGTAATATATAAAGACTTACTTGGATACCCAACATTTCAATCCTGTGATTGTTAGGTCTCAATATTGACAAATCTCTGGCTCCTGAGATAATTTCTTTTATAGATAAGCATTTGATGTTGACTCCTCATGAATATTTTTCCCTCCACTCTTAGCGGAATAAAGAGTTCCAATGAAGTTACCAAGAGTCAAATCTAGAGAAGTTGGAAAAAGGCCAATTCTAAAGACTGGCGACTTGATGAAGACCAAATAAGATCAGGTATATAACATCTTGACAAAGAAGGAAATTACATAGTTCGAAATTTCAAATCTAGACTATTTAAGGCTCTTGCATTTTATATAAAGCAATTTATGAACTCTATGAAAAGTTCGGTTGAGCTTGCCATGAACTCAACCTTTGTACTCTGGGATTAATAGTTCCGGCGCTGAGCTTTTTAGGGTTCTAGCTTAGTTAGATAATAATGGCATCTCTATTGAATACATATTTATCCTCAAAGTTGACTCTCGCCTGAATAATGTAAGTTCAAATTCAGATCCTTATAAAAAGAATCTCTCATCCATCAATTTTTCAGTGTTTTCAAGCTTTCAACCTCGATTTTTAGGACAGACTAAGATTTTGCTGAGATGGATGCTGGAGTAAAACAGCAACTTTATTGTTGGCATGTTTAAAGAGCTCTAAATAGAAACTCCAAGACCCTAGACCATTAGACGTCTTGGCAAAATATCAACCTCAGGAGCGTCATAAATTACTAGACAAAATTGAGATTTGCTGGGTGCTTGTGCTCGAAATTGAAGTTTAGGTACAGATCAATGTAGAGGAACTTGTCTTTGTACTTCGAAAACACGAAAATTTAAATGTCGAGATTGGATTGAGCCCTTAGATCCAGAAAATCGTAAAGCTGTTCCTGCCATAACTGATCATCACTTCAAGGCACACCCACTTATTTCAAATGTTGATGGCCCTTTTTAAAACAGGTCGTGAAATTCACTTGGCTTCTGCTCGTGAGATAAACCACTTCTACAAGAGCAAAGATTTCTATAGATTTTGGGCTTACTTGTAGGTGAACTGGTATTCTTTCTCATGATGGGCACTTTGGGCAAGATCTTCTAATGAGTTAGAAATACGAGTTTTAAGAACGACCATAATCTTAGACTCTCATCGGAGAGTGGTGAAACACGATTACCTTCGCCGTTTCAATAGACCACGCATCGATCTGGTGGTTTTTATTTTTGACAAATATACTGTTGCATGCATGGTGGGAAAAAATGAAATGGGTCAATCCTCGACTTGGTCGAACCTAGTGGCGCAGGACTTTCAAAAAAACTTGGAAAAATCATCATAATAAAGATTTTGATGAAGAGGCTCTCACTCGTTACCACACAGATTCTCATTCCGGTGTTTGTGCCTGCTCAGACTTTCTTTGTCTCGTTTCTTAATATGCAAACATATCATTCACTATTTTGAGCCATTTGTCAAGCTTATTGCGTTTTATAGACTGTTCGTTCAGCTCCATTTTGGCAAAATGAGAGTCTAAATATTAAGCCTCAATTCATAAATTTGAGCAACTATCCACAATCGACTGGGAGCTTCGATAAACTAGATCCTCAAAATACAGTCGGACTAGTCGTTGATGAGGACGATGGCGTTTTGCTGTTACAACGCAGGGAGAAGGAGGAGGAAGAGGCAGGTCCTCCTTTAGCACAAATTGATTGTATTAGGCAATATATGAAGACCAGCATGCGTTCGGTACTCATAGATTGGTCTCGTTGCTTGCTATTGATGCAGAAGGTTCAATCGTTTTCTTGAGGATTATGACCAACAGCAAAATCAAATCAAAGAACACCGCCACGAGCATGGCGCCATCGCCGTCATCCAGCTTCTATTTACTTTCGTTAGAGGCTCCCCCTAGTTTCTACTCTTACATCATCTCAAAGTGCCTTTGGAAATATTCGTCATAGAGATTTTTTAGATTGAAATTCGAGATTACAGAAGATACATCCCTTGTATTTCCAAAAAAAATTAAAATTTTACACCAATGCATTGTTGATGAAAGGGTATTAATTCATCAGAAGTGTATATTTATATAGTTTTGAAAGATTATTACTGTCCTGGGAAATAGTTTTATTTATGTTACGAAACGGATCTGTCAAAATCAGAATAGAATCGATTGTGCCTGATGTGGTTACCGTTGAGAAACCTGCTTATTTAAACACCATCCACAATTCTATCGTGAGTAATAGTCATGTTCAAAATCTGCTGGAAGAGCTTAAACAGAGTGTTTATTGTTAGATTATGCTATAATGTAACCGTTTTTACTTCAGCAACATTCTTCGTGCTATGCTTTCCAAATTTTAATAACGCGAAACTCACACGAAATCCAAGCGAAATGGACAGCTTTGACCAATAAATCTCAATTGCAGGGGGCTCTGGTTTTTAAAATATCGGAGTTTCGGATAAACTGTTAATGCGCCGTCTTTTTTCGCTGTATCCTTAGGGACGTTTTAGCAGAAACCGTACCAAAGTATCTTCAGACTCTCATCGCCATATCACCAATAATATCTGTTCATCCAAATTTCTGAAATCTAAAAAACTATCGCATTCAAATTTTCATCACAAAATTAGTTTTTTTGATGGTGAAAATAGCATTTTCAGGCCTGCTTAAATGTCGATGTAAGTTTTAAAAAACACTTCATTTTATTTAACCCGTCTCAATTCCCTGGATACTCGTTTTTCGCTGGAGAGAAATCTGGAAAAATTTTGGAAAATTTAGATTTGATTATATAATGTTTTCACAAATAATGGGATGTAGATTTGAATTAATGAAGGTGAAATTGGGCTTCAAAGACGATGTTGATTGAAGTTTGTTGTTGTAGTTGGGGGGTTTTTTTGATTATTCAGCGCTGCGGGGAAGATCATTCAGATACACTTTTTCGCTCACACAAGCTAAGTCTGACCCCGATTATGGTTGTGCTTTGTTGTTGGGAGAAAGGGCAATTCTTGCTGTCCCCGACTGTATGCAAATTAAAAGATAAGCGATCCAGTAGATTTTTAGCGATTAGAAATCCAGCTTGTCTTGTAAAATTAAATATATTTATTATGCTTTTCTCAGTCGACAATTTGCTCTCCCCAAACACAATTTTGATAGCAATGTTATATGTTAAGTACTTAATAAAGAAGGGAATTGTCGCCACTGAATAGAGTCTTCAGAAAGAGAAGCCATCCAATGTGTTATCACGCTTTCAATAGCGAATCTCAATTTGTACAGCTCAATCCATCCCCCATCGATCTTGAGTAGAAAAGAAAAACTAGTGATACTTAATCTTAATTTTTTGAGTCTGAATTGTTGAATGCTATTAAGATCTCTGTTTCATTATTTTTAATGGCTGAGAGTTGCCATGAACATCCTTGATTGATGCCCTGCGCATCGATACAGGGTTTAAACGATGATTTGAAAACCTCAATAGTAAAAGATTCTTGATGCTGTAATGGGGTCAAAAGTATGTTGTAAAAGCGTTACCTCGCCTCTAGGCAGATAAATTCTCTGATTTCTGGAAAAACGTTTTATTCCATTTTCCGTCCAAGTAATATATATTCAAGATATGCTTCAATAATTCGCCAAACGTTCAAGGAGAACGCCCGATATGCATCGAATACAAGTTCTTCCACTGGCTCTGCCACTTTATCGACTTCCAAACGAGGAGATCTAATCATCAAGAATCATTGCGGATACCGGAAAACTCAGGTTCGGCAATAAGAAAATTACAGAAAGCTCTAGGTAATGCTTCATCTCCATACACAGTGCATGGAGCGGCCGAGATCTTGTTTAAAGAATGTGCTAAACATGCTGCATATAAGACACCACTAGTTGGCACAGATGAAGAGATACCAACAACAGAAGATGGAGAGGAAATAGGGGTCTCTGATGAACAGGCTCTGTGGCATAAGGGTAAGGAGGAAATCATCAAGATACTAAAATATTAAAAATCTACTTTTACTAATTATCTGAGTAGAATTTAGATTTCCAGCCACTTTTAGTACTTGGTCTCAGATAACTATGCTTCATATGTATCTCTTTACCGTTCGGATACGAAACGCTCCTCCTGATCAAGTTAAAATCTGGCAGCGATGTTTACAAGATCAGTTTTTCTATGCTGCTGAGGATCGTATGGTTGTCAATCACAATATGCAAGCTGGAATTGTAAGGTCTAGGTACCTTAAAGATCTCTATGTTCAGTGGAGGGGTCTAATTGCAGCCTATGATGAGGGCATCGCCAAGGGTGATGCTGTACTCGCTGCTGCGATTTGGAGGAATATTTTTAAAGCTCGAGAAGATTTTGATATTCGACACTTAGCTCAGATTGTGAGCTACGTAAGGCACTCATTACAGAAACTTGAATCCGTTTTATTAATTACAAAACTTGTTGACTTTAAGTTTAGTAGCTTAAGTGCGGAAAAAGCCGTAATTGAGATACCAAGTCAAATGCTAAAAGAACCTTTCGAGAAGACTCTATCTTAGAGAATGTTCCTTGTACTACAGTATAAAATTTGAAAAAATCAAAGTTTTTTAACAGTCTTTGATGAAGACTTTCTGCCATCAGATTAGAAGATGCCTAGCATGATTTGCTAATATTTCTCCTACTCATCATACCAACATTCAAATGTTTTTAAGTAAATTTATTTCCAATTTCCCCTTGAAAAAATGTTTCACCTTTAAAAGTAAGAATCTTAGTGTCTATGAGCCATCCATTCATTTTTTCTCAGACTCAAGTACAACAAAATAATGCCTGGATATTTTTATTTCCATAATCCATAAATATTAGAGATCAATAAGTAATATCCACGCGTCTTTAGTTCACCTTTCGCGTGATATAAGTCCTTTCGTTAATTCAGTAGACACCAGATGGGGAAAAAAGAACGCAGGTATTTCTTGGGTAGAGGATTTCTATGTACTTAGGGAAAATACTAGGAAAATACTCAAATATCATAGATACCAAAAAGTAATACCGGCAATATAAAAAATTAAGAAGGCAATGAAACTATTATTTTAAGGACTGTAAATGATCCTAATACGTGTATCTTGGTCTTTCAAAAGAACTTACCAGCTTCGATCTAACAATTTATCATCCATAAAATTAACAAAAAGGTTCCTTTAAATTTTAAAAATCTATATTGTTTCACAACTATCTATAAACGTGAAAAGTATCCTCTTAATGAAAGTATTCAGATGAGTACAAATTTGAGATAAATAAAGGTTTAAAATGCTTAAATACTTAAGAGCATTCAGAGATTTTATATACTCAGATATCTGGGTACTGCGAATACTTCCATTAAGAGCTGATAACAAGTGAAAATGCCAGATCTTTGTTGAAACCATGAAACTGATTAACATTCACCAGTCCAGTTATCTTTAACCCACTGTGAGATAACATCACGGATAGGTTCGTTACTATAATCTTCAACATTAGTAGTATTGAAGTTGTGTCCCATGTTATTTAACAGACTTAACATCATAGGTGTAACATACAGGTTATAAACAAGGTCCGCAAATTCGGGTTCACCTTCAGCAGGTAATCCAACAACAGCAGATATAATTGGTGGTGGCTGAACAATTTTTGCCAAAGGTAGGTGCAATGTATCATCGCCGTCAGAGCCGTCATCATCTATAGTTACATATCCTTCTACCGGAGTTGGTGGCCTTGAGGCGGTAAAGAATTTTTGATTGTCAAGAAGTTTTTTATCCCGATTAATTGATTTGGAGCCAAAGCTGCGTGATCGGAGAAGGGTTTGCTCACTTGTAGATACTTGATTAAAAGGTTGTGCGACGACGTTTCTACGATCCCAAAAGCCACGATTGTAGATATCCAATGCAGCCTTAAAAGGAACATTTTTTATCATCTTGAAATTATCGTTGAACGGTGTAAATATATAGCTAGTATCGCGCGTAAAAGGACCTTTTAACAGGTCTGAGCGCATAAACCCGCTACTCACCATGACAAAAGTAGCAACGCTCGCTTGATGCGACTTTTTCCTAGCAATATCCGGAAGAAGTTCATTCACAAACCATGTTACAAAACTATCATTCTTAGGGAACGTGGATCGGAGTTGAGATAAATTTCTCGGAACACAGCCATATTTGTAATCGAGATCCAGATTATTTCTAGCTTTTGCAATAAATGACGTAACGTTTTTCCCGTGCTCTGTGGGAAATTCGGTTACA
>PEDP01000704.1:0-18822 GCA_002918395.1 Erysiphe pulchra | reverse complement strand
GCCAAGAAAAATGGCCCCCCTTTGATATAACGATTGCACATGTTGGCTATAACGATGGAAATAATGCTCGAACATGATATTACGAAGTATAACGATGGACCTTTGGTCCAAGCTTCCCACAATGAATTTTCTGAATTGAAGAGCTTTGGTTGGCTGAAGTATTTCTCGCTTAGTAATTAAAATCTGGAAACCGCACCTCAACCAATCATCAAAGGCAGGATGGAGCGACCGAAGGTTGCGACACCGTGCCGTAGCACTGGGGGCATCGAGACCGAAGGTCTCGATGGTCACAGTGCGGAGGCACGGTGTCGCAGCCTCGGTCGCTCCATCGTGCCTTTACTCTAAGGATTCTGAAGTAGGCATGCTGTCGCTTGCTTCGGTCTCTCCATCATGCCCAACGTTGGCTTCTTACACGATATTCTAACACACCACACAATGACCAACACCACAAGCACTTGCTCCTCGGTGTCCGAGGAGCTGGCCAGAATCTAGTCCTTATTCGAATTAAAATATGTCGATTTCACTACGGAAGCGAGTTCGGGTGGTCCGTGCGACCCCACCAAAATGGCCATTTTTGGGCTCTATTTGGGCTCACCAGGAAGGCTTCACGGTATGAAATGGGATAAGGAGTAGATTTTTGATATCGCAGTGGAGTTAAATAATATATATGTGATTTTGAAGCAATTCAGAGCAGGTTGGTGAAAAAAAGTGGGTATTTTCAGCGCTTCTGATTGGCTGCGTGCAAAAAAGCGCGGAAAAGACGCTAAAATGCCCGCCCACTATATAACGATTGCACATGTTGGCTATAACGATGCGTCGCCGACACAAGCGGGGCCGTAGGTCCCGCTTGACGGCGAGTCCCCATACGCTGCTCGGTGTCCGAGCAGCTGGCCAGAATCTAGTTTTCATCCGATTAATTTTGGGTCTTATTGGTGTATGATTACTCGTCAATTATGCTTTTTATATTATCATCTGAAAGAGGTATTATTTTGTCACAAAGTCAGAGCGGTGACTTGCCGGGATCATATTCAGGTCTCTGTATGGGCAGAAATGCCTAGGATCTGAACTTTATCCGTAATTCTTACATCATGGTTCTTTCCAACTACTTACAGCAAAGAGAACTTCAGTCCCCATTGCTATTGTACAAGATGGCCTCTGAGGAAGGTTCCTTTGTGGATTGAACAGTAAATCAGATATATTCAACAGTAAATATTGGCAAATATTCTCGACTCCTACTTACGCAACTAGAGCAGCAGACTTCAAATACGTTTTCTGGGTAAAAAGATGTCACAATTTCGATTAAAAATCGAAGACGGCGTGTTTCGAGACTCGCATAACAGGGAAGTTGTTCTTCGAGGAATAAATGTGGCGGGTGATGCAAAGTACCCAAGTAATCCAGATATACCCTCCCACGTTGCAGATAAATTCTTTGAGGGAGATAATGTAAATTTTCTAAGACGACCCTTCTCCCCTGAAGATGCCCATATTCATTTCTCTCGATTAAAAAGATGGGGTTACAATACAATCAGATATATTTTTACGTGGGAAGCAATTGAATCAGCTGGTCCCGGAATTTACGACGATGATTGGATCCAGCACACAATTGATATACTAAGAGTGGCAAAGGGGTATGGCTTCTATATTTTTATGGACCCTCATCAGGATGTCGTATGTCTGGCTAGAATGCACAACTACTTATACTGATCTGTTCTGCGTAGTGGTCGAGGTTTTCAGGGGGGTCTGGAGCACCAATGTGGACGCTTTACGCTTGTGGATTTAATCCTAAAAGTTTTGCTGCCACAGAAGCTGCTCTCGTACATAATATATATCCAAACCCTATAGATTTTCCCAAGATGATATGGTCTACAAATTATACGAGATTGGCCTGCCAAACGATTTTCACTCTTTTCTTCGCTGGACGTGACTTTGCTCCTAAATGTATCATTAACGAAAAAAATATACAAGACTTTTTGCAAGATCATTTCATTGGAGCTCTCTCATATTTCGCAAAGAAAATACATGAAGCCGGGGACTTAGAAGATAATCCTGTTATAGGCTGGGAAAGTATTAACGAACCAAATCGTGGCTTAGTAGGATGGTCAGATATTTCTATCATTCCCGATGATCAGAAACTACAGAAAGGTACATCTCCAACAGTTTGGCAAGCCATACTAACCGGATCGGGTCGAGCATGTGAGATAGATACTTGGGATTTCGGAGGTATGGGGCCCAAAAAAACAGGTCGAGTTTTGGTTGATCCTGGTGGTGAAAGTGCATGGCTCCCAGCTAATTACGATGAATCACGCTATAATTATAAGCGTGATCCTGGGTGGAAACTAGGAGAATGTATTTGGGCCCAACATGGAGTTTGGGATCCAAATACAGACACTTTGATTCGAAAAGATTACTTTCATAAATGTCCTCACTCAAATGAAACCATTGATTATGACTATTTCACTAATCACTATTTTATGGAGTATTATCGAAAGCATCGAGATGCAATTCGGAAATATCACAAAAATTCTATATTATTCTGCCAGCCGCCAGTTCTCGAGAAGCCACCAGTCATTAAAGGAACTGAGGACGACGATCCAAATATGGTATATGCCCCTCATTATTACGATGGGGTAACTTTAATGACAACAAATGGAATCGATTTTGGAATGTGGATGTGCTTGGAGTTCTTCGAGGAAGATATTCTCATCCAATATTTGCTATCAAGTTTGGAGAGAATGCAATCCGAAATTGTTTCCAAGATCAGTTAAAGGCTATTCAACAGGAAGGCTTGGATAATATGGGAAATCACCCATGTGTTCTAACAGAATTTGGAATTCCATACGATATGGATAATCAAAATGCATATAAAACTGGAAATTATTCAAGTCAGTCAGGTGCTTTAGATGCAAATCACTACGCAATTGAAGGAAGCAATCTTGCAGGCTATACTCTCTGGCTTTACATGAGCGAGGTATGTCTTAGAAATATATGACAGTGTGATCTTACTAACAGAAACAAGAATAAACATCGCTTGGGTGATCAATGGAATGGAGAAGACTTATCAATTTTTTCCCTGGACGATCTACCTTTGCCTACTAATCTTTCTTTGCCTAGTCCAACGAATGAAGCAATAGCTGGTCTAAGTCAAACCTCACATTCGAAAAAAGTTTCATTGGATGAAAGTTTTGTGAATCCTGGAAATCTAAAAGGAACCCTTAAAACCCCACCTATTTCTTCAAATCCTGAAGATCCGTCACCGGAGCTAACAAATAATCCTGGTTACAGAGCAGCAGAAGCATATATAAGACCATTTCCAATAGCGACTTGTGGAAGAATTCTCAGTTATGGCTTTAATCTTCGAGACTGTATATTTACACTTGAAACTCTTAATGATGCCGCAATTAGTAGTGAAATTCCAACTGAAATCTTTCTTCCTGAATTTCATTTTCCAAAAGATAGGTGCGAAATTGATGTGTCTAATGGTAAATGGACGATAACTTCAGATGAATCTGATGAGGGTATAATTCAACTTCTTAAATGGTGGACGCCTTCAGGAAAGCATCACATTAAAGTAATCGGATTACAAAGGAGCCAAAAGAATATGACCATAGGTGATCATAATGACGAATATTATCTTGATCAATGTCAGCAGAGTAAGTGTAAGATCATGTAGACTTTTTCAGTCTTTGCAAAAAAATCCATGAGGGTAAACCAGATGAAAATTTAAAAACTTGTAAAAGTGTAAAATTTAGTTCCTTACTATTCTTCTCAATATAGAGTGCGTCTTCCAAAAAGGAGTAAAAAAAAAGATAAATTTTTGCTTACCTCTGGGACAAATACAGGCAAAGTTTCAAAAATAAGAGTGAAATTTAACATGGAGATTTTTACTCTGAATTATGATCAATTCTTAGAGAGAACAACAGTTGGTTACATTTTCTATGGAGTCTGGAAAAATAGTGACAACTTATAGCTATAGGGAATCAACAATCCATAGAGAAAACATAGAGTATCTAGCTTTATTCTATTCTAGCGGAGCGTTCGTTGATAGATAATTTAAATTTTTAATAATTTTTTATCTTAAAATTCATTCGAGTGAATTTTTCTTTAAATTCTTAGCGAATCAGTCAGTTCAATAGTCTTTTTTAGAAAGAAAATAACCTTCCTCTCTTAATTTTTTTTAAAAAATACATAAACCCTTGGTTTGAAGACATTACATCAATCATTCAAATCAGATGAAACTCATCAGAACTACATTCATTCGATAATTATTTCTATTTTTTTTTTAAAGAATGCTATGTTATTGAATTCTGTCCAGTCTATTCTTGAGTTACCATTCTTCCTAGCAGTCGTCGGTTCACCCCATCTTACTACCAACATTTACACTCTTATCGCGTTTTTCCCTGCAAATGCGATCCTCTTCTTACACAAAAAATTTGACACGTCAGAATCTCTGGGTTAATCTCGTTGAAAACTGTAGGCTTAATAAGAAGCGAATACGCAGCTTTTCTCGTTGGTCAACAAAGTGATTGGGCAAATGCTTGCCGATCTGTAACAAGCGTCACGTTTCGAGGATGCGATCTACAACTTCATTGGAAAATTTGGATCCGGAGTGGGGGAAACCCGCACGAGCCCAGTTTCAAGTACATAACCAACCATAAATTCCTCTTCAATACTTGACAAAATATGAGAAATTGTTTAAAATATCCTGTGTGTTTGTCTTGCCGTTCATTCTGTTGCGTGCTGTGGTCTCGAGGAAGCTGTAGTTCTAAGCAGCGTCTCAGCGACTGTGTTTTACGGTGTGCGGGTAGCTTCGTAGGCCGTCATGTTTGGTGCTTCCTGGATTTTGACATAGATTACCGGTTATGGAGGAATCGAGTCGGGAGGTAAAAGTTATGTGATTGCAAAGTGCGCCTTAACTTATTTTTACCTTAGGTATTACATAGTACATCTGTATTACAAATTTTCCGAAAAAAAGAAGAATAATCAAAATTAGACTTTGATTGAAGTCACTTTAATGACTGAATTTTATCACCGTGCAACGAGACAGAGAGACAAAGCAACAATTTATCTAATGCCATTTATGGGGTTCAGAACTGTCCAAGGAGAGAAAGTAATCAACAATAATTATTTACATAGCTACCAACGTGTCGAGCTGGTCTGCGCAAATAACAACTGTCGCGTAACATAGCACAAGCCACGCAACACGCCGTACCGTTGCAACTTTCTTCGATCTCTTCAAGGTGAGATTGATTCTTCGCCTGGGAATCATTGATAGCTGGAAAGATATGCTGTAATTAATCCCCAGCGATAATTGCACGTATGAAATTATTCCGCTTCATTCTCGATGTGTTTTTTACGAGCTATTTCCTGAGTACCTGTTGTCCACATGCCTTCAAGTAGCTCGATTACTCGAGAACATCTCCACACTTCAGAAGTGTCACCTCTCCAAAGTCGGGGTAGTAATTAAGAATCTATCCTAATGATAGCTGTGTCGTCATGTGATTGATCATTCTAATATCAACCACTATTGTTGTGCTGATTTTCTCTAGAAAATAACGAGTGGAAGAAGAGAATCGCCAGTAGCTGAAATGCACTCAATGGATCCAGAGTCTTTTCTTTATAACTGAATTAGATTCAGCACTTCCAAGGACTAGTCCATTGTCCCCTTAGCCTTCAATAAGACCAGCTTCATCCTTATTCCCGCTATTTAAGATCTTAATCTACTGAATATCCAGAAGAGCGAGGAAGGAGATCCAAGACTTAATTACATGGGTAATAGCCCCACTGACTCTCTTCTGGATGCTTCTTTGGGTCTTTAGCTTTGGATTTCTCCTTAGAAAAGAGGTAACCCAACGCCTTCCGATTTCTGTCCCCGTTTGCCCGTAGAACTAACTCTTTCCGCCAATCTTCGTAACCATTTGATGAGTTTTTGGAAGGCCCTAAGTTGGCTTAAGAAAAGAGCCCAACACAATATATATATACCAAATGACTAATACCAGGTATCTCAACTCGTCTCGGGCCTAAGCGGTGACGCGCGTTTGCAACCTTTAGCTGAACGTCCTGTCTCGAACTGGGGGGCAACTAGCTAAATTACAAATTTTTGAGTGCGAAAAATAAATTAAATAAGCTGTTTGATTACTTACATCTTCTGATGAACCTTTTATCTAGAAATGTAAATAGAAATAATTACACTATATAATATTGATCCTCTGAATGTGTTATTTTCGCTATCATTCGCAGTTATGTTAAATCGATTTCCTGGGACAAAACAAAAAAAAAAGGGTACCATCTAAATCGTGTTAGCGACGAAAGACTAATTTCGATGGAGCCCATTTTGAGAATCGTTCAATTGTCGTGCAATACTCTTTATTCGAGTTTGCCTTTTTGTTGGGGTGGATGACTAAAATATACGTTGGAAGATGCGAAAATCATATATACTATAGCTGTGCAAAGAGAGATTTGAACACTCCCAAAAGTAATCAATCATTTCACGTCATATTTGAAAAAAAAAAAATAGGAAAGGGGACGGACAGTGGAAAAACTACTTAAAATATTTTAAAAGGTCATTTCTTCATTTCAACTACCGGAATTTAAAAAAATCTATCTCAAGAAACAAGAGTAGCGGACGATAAATATCTCAAACATTTTATGTTATCTGGAAAACTTCAAAGACAAAAGAGACCAGCCAGCTTTAAACCTAAAATGTCACTACCATTTAAATTTCCCCGTATCCTCGCACGCGATTGGTATGGTTTTATTTTTGTCTTGAAAAATATTATCAAAGAGCAAGTACAACGGTAATCCCCCCAAGAATGATAAAGAGACTATTAATAGTGAGTGATGTTGCTCCACTTTCATTATAAGGCTTTTTGGCAGGGTTAGGACCTGAAGCTGGAGCTGTACTTGCGCTCTTGGAAGGAGTACCTGCAGATGCTTGAGCTTTGCTGTTAGTTGTAGATGTTCCATTTTTGGGCTTAGGCTCATCAGCATTGTCAGTAGCTGCTTTTGCGCCTCCTTTAGTATCAGATGCGGCAAGTGGGACCACTGGCGAAGCATTTCCTTTGGACTTTTCAGGACTTTCGGCAGCTTTGGGAACGCCGTCTGCTGAGGCTGCTTGTGTTTTTCCATTTTGACCAAATGGGAAATATGGGAAATTTCCAGGGAGTCTTGGACGACGAAAGTTATCATCATCATCATCATCAAAGTCGTTGTCATCATCATCAAAATCGTTATCATCATCATCATCATCGCCTGGACGGAATCTTCCAGGATTATTCGGATTGAATCCGGGAATATTTGGGTTGAATCCAGGAATATTTGGGTTGAATCCGGGAATATTTGGGTTGAATCCAGGAATATTTGGGTTAAATCCAGGGTTGAATCCGGGATATCGAGAACTAGCTGCTGGCGCTCCCGGTGATGGTTGAGGACCATTAGCTAATGGTGCTGGTGACCCTGGTGGTGGTGGTGGTCCAGGTGGTGGTGGTGGTCCTGGTGGTGGTGGTGGTCCAGGAGGAGGTGGACGGTTATCATCATCGTTGTCTAAATTGTCTAAATCGAAGAATGGTGAATTTTGAAAGATACCTTCATTGCCATCAACAGTCATCTTGAGAGAGTAAACTTCATTATCTTGGATTGATCGAGGAACTGCCCATGTGAAACGACCTGCATCAGCGGGGATTTTTGAGGCTACCATTGGCCCATCTTGCATTGCATTTCTGGTTCGGCCTTGAAGTAATTTGATACTGACAGTAGCTCCAGGCGGTGCATTTGCAGGTTGCCAAGTGATATCGAAATTTTGTCCAGCACGAATATCTTGACCTGGCGCAGGAGTAATGAATGGATTGAATCCTGGTGTTTGTGCCCTAACTACAGCTAGATAAGCTAGAACCGTGCCTAGACTTCTAGAGTAATGCATTTCTTGTTTTTATGCAGAAGATTATCAAAACGAGAGGAAGTATATATAGCGAGAGACTGAGAGAGAAAGCGAGTGAAATAATCGGTAGCCGATATAAACGAGTGTAACGGTAAGAAAGATTAAAGGATTACCTGAAATAAGACTATGCCAAAGAAATTGGAAGGAGAGAATTGAATGCTATATAACTACTTTTCTAAGTCATTTTTAAGTTTCAATCGCCTGCCAGAATTGTGGCTGGGGTGTATCAACCCATTAAAAGTGAACCATTTCTATATTAAAAAAATGTATGAATCAGATTGAAGAATAATATCATGAGAAGAAACAAACATCTCAATATTTTAAGATCAAAAAAGACACTTCTACTATCATAGCTTATTTCTTATTTGGTACATAATTATATACCATGTCTTTTTTTCATGTTTCAAGTAAATAAATAAATTACTTTTAATTATTTGAGTTTCATTTTTTTTTATTGATCATGGTTCTTTGAAAAGGTGGAAACAGGAAGTACTGCCCTCTTTTTTTTATTTCAGATTTGCTTTTCATGAGTAGTAAGTTATTCTTTGAAAATTCAACTGCTAAAGCGCTTTCTTTAGCCAGAAACTGGGTTATCTAATTCTTGATACAAGCTGTCATCGTGTGTAGAAGATCAACAGCCAGGGTACAAGATCATTTATCGTCCTATATTATCTTTTTTTTTTTTTTTTCTGTTGATTATGAGATGAGCACCTCTGAAGTGGATGTATTGTGACGCTAGACGTTTCGAATAAACTCTCTTTCTCAGATGTATGTAGAAAAATAATCAGCTGAAATTTAGTAGTCTTGTTTATCATCCACACGTTTCCAGCAAAGAAAGATCCCGATAAAGCTTCTTTTTAAGTCACTATAAAACTTGAAGGATTTAATAGTAAACGTCATGTATTATGACTGCTTATTATCACCAGTTTCCAATCTTATGTTCGAAAAATTTTTGAGGCTGTACTTATCAAAAGTATAAGTGACTACCTACTTAACACCCTGATCAATAGCTCATTACGCACTGTATCCTCCATAAACTAGATCTTGGTCTTAGGTAATAGAAATCTAAAATTCGATATTCAACTTGTAGACGAAGATTTGCCGGTTTTAATTCTACTTTCACCATTTCATTTCGAATCGGAAACTTTATTTTAATGATAACTTCCATTGTATTATAAAATTTTCTTGGCTTCTAGCTTCCTCGACGAAATGACGATAGGTAAGACTCAAGCCTTGATCAAGACTGAATTAATCATGCATTTGCCAAATTTTTTTTTTTAATTTTTTTCTAGAAACTAACCTCTCTGTTGAAGTAACAATAGTCATGAACGTCAGGCTTCCATTAAAATCGTATCTAAAATTCCACACATCTAGATGAACAGCGTAGATCGTTACTTTTGCCGATTCATGAGTATTTAGTGCTAACGGTATTGTAAACCATAGAATTTGTCAAGAATAGTGAATAGCTTAAGCCACTGGTGCTCTTCAGCCCCTGTACATTTATGTAGATCTTTTTCTTTTCTTAGAAGCCGTTAATCCCCTAGTTTAAGATATCTGTTACAACAATTTTTAGATCGTGCTCTGAAACCATCAGCACGGGACAATAATAGTTAGTACTGCTTCTAGAAGCTAGAGGATGAACAAATTTAGCGTAAAATATCAGTGCTAAACCCAATTATCTTCATCTAAGTCTAGTTAAGACCCACTCTGATCCCTACACTTAATACGAACCGACATGGGTGGCTTTACTATTATTCCACACAACACTTCAAATGCCATGTTGATTGAGGCTTAGAGCGGGGATTAGGATAAGCTAGTATGGTTATTTATACGCTAAAATATGGCACCCATGCATGTACTTTTATTGTCCCAAATATTTCTAAGAAGCGGTGAAGCAAGTCAGCGCGAGACAATTCAGCCGAAGCCAATCATCACCATCCATTATTGTTAACCAGTTTTGGACTTCTTGCAGAAAGGGGCTAAGATCTAAGATTGAGCCATGGTTTTTCCGCTCCGCCTCCTTTAAGACCGACCTCCGGCAGAAAAGGGGTTTTGCAAACATGCTAAATTCCACCAATATGCAAAAAAAGGGGGTGACCCAAATAGAACAACTTATTTACGTGTACCCCCCATTTATTATCGTAAATTAAATTTGATAAATTTACTAATTAATATCTGAGCTATGTCTTAAAATTTTGGAGCGATTTGACTTGGTAAGGGTGTAGATAGAGAGGCTAGAAAAATGTCATTTTGATTTTGAGGACACGCATTTCTACGGCCAAAACTTTGTTGTTACTGATAATACTCACAATTTGAACAGACGAAACTAAAATTTAAATCGTGGGCTATTAAGATATGAGAGCTTAGCTTCATCCATTGAGGCGAGCAGTTTCTAGTTTGTCAAGTAGAATCCAGATATTATTTGAGAATCGGTCTGTGGGGACGGATAGGGCTTCCTTTACTGCTTCGACTGACTCATATTGTGAGTATTATCAACAAGGTTTTAGACGTAAAAATGCGTGCAGAAAGGGTGCGGAGCGGAAGAACTATGGCTCGACCTTGGCCCACGATTAATGGACTGGAAGATGGACAAATAGAGAGGGCTTTGCCTGAGTTTGATTATGCAATTAGTCTAGTCGTTAAGATCGGGGCGCTTTATAGTTCAGTCGTGGACGCGTCCAATAAAAACCACAATAGCGGGAAAATCTGGTTTCAGTTAACGATTGGCCAATAAATCAGTGTTAAGGGCGGGTCGGATGGTGTAGCGGTATGTTATCCGGGCTGATCATAAGTAGAGTCTCTTAGCCTTGACACCGTCTGCACTTGAGACGGAAGATGACTCACAAAAGAAAGAGTCGTAGCAGTAAGCCAATCTAAAACCACCACTGAAGCAAGATGATTGGTTTCTTAAGATCTGAAGGCTCAATTGTAATCTTAGTGACTAGATAATATAATGTTTTAGAGATATACCTGACCCAAATACTTATCTTACATCTGCTTAATTCAAGATCAAGACTCTCAAACTCTCCAGTGTCTCTTGTTTTTACTTGCGACTAAAAGAGGTCTGGTTCCTTCAAATTCCAGACCTCAGAAAAAAATCACTGTCTTGCTTGAGTCTTGTGATTAGATTCGACTTCTTCATCAATTCTTTTCCATGATAAAAATATGAAGTTGCTTAAAGACATTGAAAACGATTACTGTAATTGCACAGTAAAGCAGCCCTAGCTGAGTGAACAAGCATAGTTATGAAATGGGTAAAGAAATAAAGCATGAGCTAGACCAAAAAAGGCTTGACGTATATCACGGATAGGTACCCTGTTGATACAACATTTATAATTTCCCATTAAACGCTTACTATTCGCTTAACCCTCGCTTAACATTTAGAAGTTCGCTTAACGCTTACTGCTACGTTAAGTCAATATTAAGGAACTTATTCTTCCATTGGCCAATTCTCAAGGGAATTCATAAATGTCGTATGCTTTTTTTTAAATGTCGTATCATCAGGGTACCCGTGCTTTAAACTAAGCCTTTTTTGGACTTGCTCTGTCCTAGCCCTATACCCATGTTACATTAGTTGCCTGGCCAACATGAATGAGAATTTATTTTGCTTAAATTTCGCTGCTCGTGAACTACGAATCCATATTTTATACCCATATAATATTTATAGTCTCATTGCGAATAATTACTTGTCATTTACAAAGTCTCAGTATCTTTACAAAATAACGTAGGCACATAACTTAAGATAAAGAGGCTAGTTGCTTGAGTAATCCTTAATACTGACAGCAAGCAGGTATTGAAGTAGCATATCTCTAGAGGTTTCAACCTATGTCCCAAAGAAATTAAACCTTCTTGAACTGATTGAACCCTTTTTTTTAATCTAGTGGATAAATTTAAATGTTAAAATTTCAACTTAAAAGTATGGACTTTAAAAACACTCCCATTAATATGACTTCCCCTAGCGCATTTGTCAGTTACAAAGAAGCAGTTCTTAATGAGCCTGAAACTTTCATTGACGACCACTTAATTCAAGTCAATACTGAATCCGTTACTCTTCATGATCTTCATGATACGAATGGAGAAATTTATCATGTGATAACTTAAATTTTGAAGCTCATGATGCTGAATTTCGGAGTTCCCCCCAACTGTATTTACATCCCAATCGCTATACCGGAAGTTGAAATATTCCTTAGCCTCTCAGATGAATACGAGGTAGTCATGAAGTTCAGTGAAAGAGAGGATTTCGCCTGAATTAAAGCAGGTGGTACCAAAAGGAAGAGAACGGATTTGAAATTTATGTTCCTTTGAAATGCCGAAAAGGCTTAAGTCGTAGCCGTCTAAAGAAAAATAAGGAAAGACTGTACTGAAAACCAAGACCACCATTTTAACGGACTGTAAAGCATCAATCATTTTAAAACCAGTGAATAAAGCAAATCCACAGGGTGAATGGATATTTTCTCTCGGTAAAAATCCATTTCATAACCACAGAAATATCTCGTTATCTTCCATTTCTTTGCATAGACGTCGTGGTAGAGGTAAAGACGTGAAAGTGTTTCTATTGAATGCATCAGCCTGTGGGACTTCTCCGAAGCAAACCCTGGAACTCGTCAGAAATAAAAGTAATAACTTTGTCAAAACTGGTCCAATTATCTATGGTATCTAAAGGATAATGACGATAGACTCAAGACCTTGTTTTTTGAATTTTTAGAGAGATGGCATTATCTTCTCCTACTCATCAAGCATGGATCAAGCATGGCAGGAATTCGTAGCATATCTTGAACGGCACTTGTGGCCTCACAAGACAAAATGTGTGAAGGCTTGGACAGATAGGCTCTTACATTATGGCTTTCGAACGACGTCACCAATAGAATATGGCTATGAAGGTCTAAGGGGCTGGCTTGCATCAGCACGCAATGATGTTTTTAAACTTCTTGTGAAGATGGTCCCATATTTTAGGGCACACCTGCGACGCTACATTACAATGAAAGGGCGTTTATAAAACGCGGCCTCAACAGCCTTTATAGACAAACAACTATTGCAGAAGTTAACTTGAGTTATAAACAATAAAGGTCTCAACTTATTTTGGCAAAAAAAAAAACTTGAACTCAGAGAAAAAACTTCAAATCCTCAGTACAATCTTTCACTATAATCTCTCAATACAATATCTCAGGTTGTACTTAGGATTCTCGAAGAACAATGGGGGCCCTACGTAGCCATGAAATTCAATAATTTGTGGATGTACAGGTACAGGATGTTATTCCGATGCCTAATCTTTTTGACGCATTTTATCATATTTCTGGGGGCCAGTCCCCTCAATCCAATGCTATCAGGGACCTTGATTCTCAAGTCAGGCGTCACAAAAGGCGGCTTCGTGCTCAGAACTCCTACATCATGAACACTGGAATGTATAGTACTAGAATAGAAAAATCAAGATTTGAATATATTCATACAAATGAAGGACTATCACAGCCTAGAAACTGATTTGGTTAACACAGATATCTGCTCTTTCCTCAAAGCAAGTTGATGGGCCTCCTTTAGATCTGGATGCTCAATTATAAACTCAGTGATTATGTAATATAATATAATATGTTAGAGATATGCCTGATCCAAATACTAGCATTTTCTTCATTCTAGATCTAGACTCCCAAACTATCCAGTGTCTCTTGTTTTTGATTTCAACTAAAAGAGGACTGATTCCTTAAAATTCCAGATCTCAGAACAATTTTAATCTTTCTTGAGTATTTTGAATAAATATGACTTCTTCGTCAGGTTTTCCCGTATTAAAATTGAAGTTGCCATAAGACATGGAAAACGATTACTGTATTTATACAGTCATACAAAAAGCTCTAGCTAAGTAAACAAACAAGGTTCTCACATGGGTAAAGAAATAGAGTAAGAGCTAGACCAAAAGAAGGCTTAGCGTTAAGCACGGGTACCCTGACGATACGACATTTAAAAAAAAAGCATACGACTTTTATGAATTCCCAAGTGAAACCAGAGTTTTATGTTATGATACATACTCTTTCCTAAGATCGATAGACTGGGTTTCCTGTCAGAGATGACCTTAGCTAACGTTTTTCATTATTGCGCACTCTATATGATGCTTCTTCTATTCTATCACTCACAGATATTATTAATTATGTCGTTCATTCTGTCATTTAAAAAAATGTTCCATCACAACATGTACTTCGAGACATTAATAAAAATTATCCTGGAGATAGAGTTTGCATGAGACAACAAGATTTTTATCCTACAATAGGATTTGGCCATCGAATGAACTGCCGTGATGATAACGTGTTGATTTTAAGGGTAAAAGACAAAACTTTGATGTTAGCTTCATCTTTTGAGCGCTTTCTGGATGAAATTTTAAACGCGCACTAAGAAATATAGCTATTGGTTCTTATTTTCTCCCCTTCGAATTAATTCTAATTTGATATTTTGAAGTTCAATTTCCTTATTCATTATCTCAAGTTCGTGCTTCCGTTGTCTCTCAGCTTCATCCATGTCTAACTTTTTCAACGCTATTTCATGCCGTGCCTTTTTATCATCTCTTGATTTAGCATATTTAAGTTTAGCCTCTTCAATGTGACGTCGCTGATCGGCCTCATAAATTAGAGCAAACCAAATGTTTGTGGTTTTAGAACTCCATTTCACCGGTATATGTTTTTGATCATTGATACTATCACCCCCAAGTCTAGACTCGATATTTCTTATTTCAGCGCTTCCGACCGATCTTTGGCTGTCTACTTGTCTTGGTGTTGATCGACCTGAGGTAGGTGCAGTGATTGTTACCGAAGAAACTAAAGGAGGAGAAAGCAAGGACCCTAACAATGAAGGAGCCGGCGATTGGGAGGCTATCTAAGGTTAGCTATAAGTCAGGTTATTTTAAAAACAGTGGAAAGGGTACTTGAAGGGGGGCAAATTTCCTCTGAGTCAACAATGCCGTTCTCATTCAAAATGACTGTTGGTGCTCGATCCGTCCCCAAAGCCTCATTGCTCTCTTGTTTTTCGGAAATTTTCTCGCTTGGTGGACCAGTCGGTACCGTGCTACCCAGAAGAGAATGTAGTCGCCAGTATCTTGGGCATTTTCTATCAAGAAGGGCTAGATTATGCTGCAATTAGTGCTAAAAAACACAAAAATCAATCAGAGCCTGCTTCACCTGTGCCAGCCAATGAAGCATCTGAGCTATTCTCCCAGCATGATCTCAAGGCTATTTTTTGCGCTTTCTTGTAGGAATACGTCCAATTGTGCCATTTTTGCTTGATTTGTGGACACGTTCTTGTAGACAGGCCTGCTTCACGAATCTGAGCTGTCCATGTCGCTGGTTTGACGTTTTCTGTTACAATGGTTTCATAATTAGCCTCCCACCATGACAGAAGCTGTTCAAGCTCGTCATCTGACCACTTAGGGTTGAATATTGTCATTTCGAATATCTCAAATGTATATCAATCACCTGCTTCCGGTGAATATGCGTCTCTATAATGTGAGGAGAAGGATCTTGATATGGTTTTTTATGAACTGTAATGTACAAGTTCAGTGACAGAGGTACAATTATTAACTCATAGATTAAATCTCACCTTTCATCATCTTTTTTTTATTCTCTCAAATTGCTAATCCTAAATGCTATTCGTTCGGCTGGTTATTGCCCCACCTCTTTCCTCCAATACCATGGCAGGGCAAGGGCAAAGGGCAGCGTGCAACAGCAACACACATTGTTGATCTCTTTTTGTACATTTGTTCATGTAAATATACCCCGCGCGAGTCAACTACGGTTTCTACGCGTAGATAGATAAATTTAGCACACACGTCCCATATTTCAATCCTTATATCCAGTCCCTATCTATAGACTCAACGAGTATCACTTCAAACCAAGGACTATCTCCGGTTGAAGATGTCAATAATGCTCTTAATCTGATTCAAACCCCCCAAAAGCAAAGAGGTTGTAAAGTCCATATTGATTCCGAGATAGAAAGTCAGTTGGCAGACTTTTCGTTTAATTTGGCCGCCAATTCGCTCATTCTAGAGAGCTTTGTGGCGCACTTGCCATTGACTTTAGTTTCTTGACCAGTTCCAAACATTTTATTGAAATTATCCTCGACTTCTAGCCAGTCGAGGACTCTTTCATAATCCTTTCTTACGAATTTTGCCCCTATTTCTGCAATTTTATTTGTCAAACTGAGGTTCTCCTGTGGATGTGAGATGTATAGCATGCAATGCTCACTTACTTTGGCTGAAGTGGTTAAAATTGAATGTTTTGGTGACAGAGTAATAAAATAAAGTAAGACCGGTATGGATGTGAGTATCCCTAATGACACCCAGTTGTAGAGTTCGTACCACTCGTAAAGGACTTACAACTAACACTAGAGCTATTAAGATATTTCTCTCTAGATTCAGGAAATAATCCAGGAAAGGGCAAGTGTTAGATTTAGAAATCTTCAAACTACTACACCTAACGACCGTACGTTAACCTTTATGAGTAACTCGTGCCTCTTAAGAGACAAAACCATTGCAGATAAGATAGCTAGATTTTTCCTCGTGGGGATATGACCATATTCGCTCTATGATACATATGCGACACATATTGAATCTGTTCTGCTACTTCTTAATGTGGTCGATCCAAAGAAATCATCACGTGCTTACTCATCAAGATTTACAAAGTTAGGCTAAAACGTCCACAAACTTCAATTGTTTAGTCAATCTCTAATTGACCAGATAAAACCAGAGTTCAGTTTTAGCTGTTTAGATTATTACAATGTTGAAGGCTATCTTAATAAAAGGGCTTTGTTCACAAATTATAATTTCGATTTTAATTTAATCAAGTTACAGATATTATTGATAATAATTAAATCAAACTTTAAGTATAACCCCACTGTACTGAATCACCCCATGATACTATGATACACTGTATTCTGTAAATTTCAATTAATTTGGATTAATGATATTCCGCATTATAGAGAGCTGGGAGAATGGATTTAAATTTGTAAGGGGGGTAGGTAGGTCGCGTAAATAGTATCACGTTTGAGAATTACAAAAACCTTGGAAGCTAAGCTTTTTATCTTTTGTACTGTAAGAGATAACCAAGTGTGTCAAATTATTCATAATCTTTTATTTTGCTAATAAACTACAACCGCCAATCACACTTCGTACCGATATCATTATAAACTAAGTAAATGAAAAGTCCCTAGAAAATACAAGTGCCAATGAGTCGTCTCGTCCAGAACATCAAAACGAATTAATACAGGAACATGATTATACTCTAGTGGTAAAATCTATTTCAGTAGGTAAAAGACCACCGTCTTTGGCATCTTCACAAGAGCATGAATCTGAAAACATCATTAACAATATGATTCTACGGTTCATTATTTTGAGGGAAAACTTACCAGCTGGTCTTACTCCACACGGACACAGAGTTCCTTCTGGGCTAACGTTCTCGATTTTGGCCCGTTCGCAAGTGCAAGCCCTGGCTGGACGAGCTCCTGTTATATGATGTAAGAATCTGATTTGAAAAATAGAAAATTGATTTTTTGCTTACTGCATGAGCAACGTGGACCTCTGACGGTATTTTCAGAAGCTGCTTTGTCACAGTTGCAGCGAAGAGCTGATTGTTTGCCACACGAACACTTTGCTTGTGTCGCACTATGATTTGTCAATAAAAGTCTGGTAGAACAAAAATACGCTGTGCAGAGAGGTTTACCACAAACATGTTCCTCCGTTTCTCCGGCAGCAAGTGCTTAAACCCATTATTGCGAATAGATTGTAAGTTACAATGAAAATTGATCTTTTTAAATTGAATGATTTGTGTCAAGTCTTGAAATTTTCTGTGTCTTTATTTCACTGAAGAGCATATGAATGAGAACTATAGCTTATATACTCGTGTCTACCAACGACTCTTCCTAAAGCTTTGCTATCTAGATTGTTAACTCCAAGTAGTTGATTGGTCTGGATCAAGTCACCCCCTGACAGTTATATTATTAATTACTCGATGGTCATTGGCGAAATCGAAAAATCCAGCGTAATCACCAAGATATGATTGGGCAGAACTTAGACGCGCCAGAATTACCAAGCCAAAACGCGACTTGACCTCCCGAAGCCTCTAGAATCGGCTAGACAATTCTAAGAATAGCTAATGGCAATTTTTGCTCACAAGTAATTCGATGAAGGCTAGGAATCTGTGTCATGACTTTTTAATGAGAATGCTCACAACGATATCACGAAGCTTGGAAATCCTCCTACTTTTACTGAGCAAGATATCAAAATAGATTAGGCCTTGTAACTTTTTGATCCTGAAAGTATTCCTTTTCATCATGACATCAAGATAAAACTTCAACACCACCCTTTAAGAAAGAATGCTAGAAACCATTAAACCTTCGACAAGCCTAATTACTAAATACAGTAAATTTTCAATTCAGTAAGTTTTTTGGGTTTTAAAAAACGCCCCATTATCATCATTAAATGTATGACTTTCATTTTCAGTCGCTGATTGGTCAAAATCACAGTTTATAACGTCATCACAGCGGGCGCTAGTCGGTAATTGCTAATCTGTACCCCCTGCCAAAATAAGCCAATTATATGGCCAAAAACCCCAGCAATTACCCGTGCACCAGGGCGATTAATATTATGAAACCCCTGTAAATCAATAGTATATAACCCTAGCTCAAATAAGCCACTTAAATCGTCGAATTTCCTATGAAACCCTTGTATTTTGCCCTACCCTGAGCTCTTAACATTATGTAATAATTTTCTGTCTTCTAACTGGCGCAAAAGGGCAAGGTAAATGCTGGAGCTGGCCCATGGGCCTATTGCTATAGCAATTTTAAGAGAAATGACCTTTACAACAGAGGTAAACAAAAATATACAACTTCTCTTAAGCACATAAAAACCTCTCCTCTAC
>PEDP01000703.1:0-18857 GCA_002918395.1 Erysiphe pulchra | reverse complement strand
AATTACGATCGTTCAACTCCCATACAAACCAACCTGAACACCTAATCCCAATCCGTGTATGATCATCCTGATTTATACATGTATGATTTGCATTGGCAAATTCACAACACTATTGTATTACGTGCTTTGGAATTGAAGTTAGGCAATATTATCTGATGATATACATAAGAATTTTTTAAAATTTGGAGCGGTATTCTGGGCAAAGGGAGGAGAGCGTAGTAAATATTTTTTTTTTTTCTTTTTTTTTTCTGGGCCTTGGGACGGGGAGGGGAGATAAGATATCTTTTCATTATTTTTTGTTTGAGATTTACTCAAATTTTTTGCACGCTCTACAAAGCTTTTAAGTCCTTATGAATATCTATGAACCAAACCTCCCGCTCCCGTGCGTGCGGGGAATTGAATCTTTTTAAATTTTTGAATTTTTGAATTTTTTTCACATCTTTCTATCTTCACAACTGACCATTTCAGCCTATCCCTTCTTACTGAATTTTCCATTTTACGATTGCTGGCTGGCGTTATTGATATGAGTCTATAGACTTCTTGGCATAACATATTTTAAAGCCTTATGAATTTGGGATAACTACGGTCATATAGATTGTTTGAATTTCCTTGGGGTTGTTTTGTTTCCTCAGAAAACAGGCAGATGTTGAACGACCATTTATTTGGCTATGTGATTCGTCTCACAATTTTTGAGCGTATTTCATAATTTTTGTCCCCAAAGAAAATATATATATTTATACATGTGCTCAACGTTCCTTATTGTGCAATTGAAGGGAGAAAAAAAAAAAAAAATAGATTATTTGAGGATTACTTGAAGCTTTCCGGCTCATATCTAGTTAGATAAGCAAGATATTTATTCCGAATAAAAAAATATCGATTTTGAAAAGAGATTGTAAGATCATGGAGTCCAACTGAAGCTTTGCTTCGTTGCTCCCAAAATGATTCATTTTTCTACCGATACACTGTAAATGAGGGTAATCGACTACATCAACTGTTAACTGTTCTTAGCTCACACAATATCAATTTTACTGTCTTAGGATTTTCTTGATATTATTATGATTTATTGATAAAAACTGGTCAATACTGAATAATTTTGGAAATTCTCTGTCAACACATTATAGCATTATATCGTTAGTTGAGATAATTATTTGCGAAATGCGATCATTTTAAAAGATGCATGCCGCCGACTAACAGACCATCGCCTCTGCAAAGAAATTCTACTGGGTTCACACAGTGGCTACTTCCAGGCGTAGAAGCTGTTTGAAGCTAGGTTGTGAGGAAGGACGAACACTGCAACTTGAAAAAACACTAACTGTAGTGTATTGATGCAGAATTCTTATTCGTAAGTCATTTCTTTGGTATAGCCCTATGCCTTTCCTGCTGCTGGATTTCACGGAAAAGTGTAATGTTTTAGCATTACCTTCAGCAAATTTCTCAAGAAATTTGGTATTACCGATTTCCATCTGCTCATAAAATAGTTGCATTAGAGAATCAAGTGATCATATGATAGAATCAATTTCCAGTTTGGGGCTCCTATCATCAGAATCCTCCAATTCTTCTACTACTTCCCTAATCTATTTAAGCCCTTTTCCTCCTGTAATAGAGCTAGCCCCAGAATCATTGCCAGTATCCTCAGACGCTTTTGTTACTGATGGCAATAATGGAGAACTGAGAACGAGCTGTTGCTCTACCCAAAATGAGTAAAATCTCTGGCGACGAGCACCCGAAAAAAACTTCACAGCATCTGGTATCTTCTCATGATAGCTTAAAATATGTTTACAGAGTAAAAAGCGAATCAAGATGAATGTTTCACAAGCACATGCCCACTTAGCTGGATTTTCTGGTACTTTGTCAAGCTTTGAGGCTCTACTTGGTAACTCTATAAGCGCTTTTATTCTCGCCTGAAGGCTTTCCTCTGAGAAGCGGCTACCTATCGATTATCGTTGTTTAAGACTACTTCCATTCGCTCCAATGCTTGAGGCACAACACATGATGTCAAGATCCAGCTGACTAGATCTATTCGAGGAAAATAAAACTGGTGCAAGTAATCGTGCTTCATCTTTCAATAGTGTGACTCAATAATTATAGTCATTTCCAAAACTGGCAGGCTATCAGAGTTTGCGAAGAGTGCCCATAATTCCTACTGTCCTGGAGCATACCATTTGATATACAGAAATGTCCAATTTAAAATAATCGAGAGGAAAATTTCAAGCCTACACTTCGTTCAGGCAGTCATGATGAATTTGCCGACTTATTCGGCACGTTCCATTTTGGTCTTGTGTCAATGGGTAACAGATTGTGCATAAAATTCACGTGGGATTTTCATGTTTGAAGCTTAAAGCTAAACAATTTTTCAAAAGCCAGGTCTCAGTGACGATGGTCGGGTTGCTGTTTGGACTTTTCCAAGAGCGGTAGGCTGGATTCCCACTCACATGGCTTACTTGAGGGAGAATCGGCTGGAAGATTAACTGAGCTTTTGTCACTGAATTTCCTCGTCAAAAATTCCTTTGGCCCATGGCCACTAGTGATGGTAGGCACTAGATTGATAATCTGGGGGTCGAACCACTGTTCTTCCGCTCATCCCCCTTTTCCAGACCTTCGGTAGAAAGGGGGCTTCGCTAGCACACAAGAAAGAAAAAGTGAAGATCTTAATAGAATAGCGTATTTCACTGTAGCCAGCCACCACTCATTATTGTGAATTAAAAACTGACATATTTATTTGCTGGTAACTGTGTTGCTCTGTAGGAAAATTTCAGAGCAGTTTGATAAGGTTAAGATGCAGAGAGAGTGGTTGAAAAAATTTCAGTTTTACAACGCGGACACGTGTTTCTTCAACCAAAACTTTGCAGCTGCTAATTGCAACCAAAATCTTATAATAAATGAAGCTAGAATTCAAGAGTTAAGCTCGTTAATATCTTCATATTACTTGATTTGGGGTATTTATTCTTGTAGTGAAGACCCAATAGCGACTCAAAAAACACTGGTTTTGTCCCGCTCAATCGAGGAATTATGCATCAATTTCAACATAGCCTCTGATTATCAGACGTGAATGTTAGGTATTAAAAATTATATCACTTGATGTATCTGTGAAAGAAGTAACATCAATTTAGAAGGAAAAAAAAAAAATTGTCCATAAGATTTCTTATTCTATCATCATATTGACCTGAAGATAGCCCACTCACTAATACTCCATTGTCGCTCTAACCCGATAACTTCACTGATTGGCATCTTCATGTAATATAGAGTTTCCCGTTTCCCTACAGCGATATGGATAGGTAGGGGTGTTATGACGTTTGCTATTCCCTACCCTGGGCGATAGCGGATAGCGATGGCCAGGAATCCCCACGGGTTTATCACGAGCCGTAAAACAGGTAAATAAGCTAAAATATGCATTATGCGAAAAAGGAAAGTTGGGAACTAATCATGTCCTCAGAATGGCAATTTAGCGCAAAAATATCCTTGTGCTGATCTGCCATTACCACATCTAGCGTAGCTTGAATCCTTGTAATTGAACATAATTGCAGGGTAAAAATTATTTTATTTTCTAACCTGTTTTACGGCTCGACATTGTATGATGCAAAGAGGGTAAATCTGTCACAGCCTAAATAGCCTTACACTACCTGGTCAGTAGCCTAGGCATAAAACATGCAGGCTCAGGGATGTTATAAGTTCTATAACGAACTTTATTTAGAAAACTCTAAACTCTTCAAGGGTAGCGTCCCCGTGTGCTTAAAATTATGTCATTCAGAAGGGACTGACGGAAACACCATATCTATTTTTAAGAAAGGTAAGGCTCACTGACAATTGAAGATTATGTTTAAATTTACAGAGCCCGGAAATACCGACGGCGCAGTTAAGAATACTTACGATAAAAGTAATGATGACAAGTGACATCATGGCTGGTAACTTTTTTGAGAAATTGAAGCCATAGGGTGAATTGGTATTTGAAGTCTTTCCTTCGTATCAAGAGTTCTGTTGTAGATAAATAGACCTTCTTCGCACATCTTTTGGATCTTCACTTCAAGATCTTCTCGAATGTAGATTTAGGTATAGTTTGAATAAAACGTTACCTACGACTCTTACAAAATCACTGTCTAAATCAACTTCCAAGTCTTTGTACAAATTATATTACTAGAAAATCGGTATACATCTTTTTTGTATACCACATCAATTGATTGAGCATTATGTCGTTTTCAGAAATCTTCCGTCTCCGAACATTCTTTTTCTACGCAGATCAATTAGAAATTTGTCGCTCATGCGTATATCATTGGATTAGGAAGTAGAGTGGTAAAAGTCAAGAAATTTGTATTATACAAGGTATCGCATGGTTCTAGGGTTAAAGGTTGCACTCTAGAGCTGGTTAGTATTTAAAGATGTGACGGTTTTGAAGAACTGTTGTCTATGCTTACTATAAGATGCAAAGTATCAATTGCGAAGCCTTCTCGACGGCAATCTATTGATTTGACCAAATAAATGTATCATGTATGGGCAAGGCATGATTTTCAACCCATAGAAATGCAATGAAGGCCGCAAAATGATCAAAGTCGTTGTGTGTCATGACAAATGAACGGATGATGGATGAGAGTTCATGAATTTTCACAGTGTATATTTGAAGTAGAACTCATAATAGAAAAAGTAAAAAATAGTAAAATGATTGCATGAGAAAAGATGAGTCACAAAAGTGTGCAGTAAGTAAGTAAAGGTGTCTCAACGCGCAAACACGTTGGAACGTGAACATGCGTAGAGTAACTCTAGTACCTTAAAATAAACTAATAAATACCTGCAGATCATCTTATTCTTCAGAGAGTATTTTAATGCCGAATGGCAAATCCCTTTATTTAAGATAAAAGCCTGTGGTCGCCACAATGAAATGCGTTATTTAGTTGAAATCCCTCTCTTTTTGCAAGTGAGCGAACCCCGCTTTCTAGAAACGGAGTTGTTCCGGACCGCCATCCTTTTCAATAAGGAGTGCTGTGCTCTGGTCCAGGGTCTAGTTCTGTTTTGAGTCTTCGTAGGCCCACCCAAGCTAGCTCATAGCATTAGCGTAATGCGCTACAACATAACCTGATTTTATGTGCAGTTTTTATTCAGACACAAGCCTGACGCTTAGACTTATACATTTACTCTGTTTCTACAGCAGCGTTGAAATAAACAAAACAATAAACAAAATTACCAATTACCTGGAAACATATTATCAGCCTACCTATCTTCCAAACATAGTAGCTTAAGACTTACACTAGATTTTCATAGATTCAGTCTTGATTTATTTTTTAAAATAATTCTTCATATGATTGGCCTCCCCCACCGACTACTCGGTTTCTAAGGTCACACTTGACATGGACAAAGTAATTTATGAATTTAGTGAACTATTCTTACTAAGTGATTATTAATGGTTTTACGTTCAACTTAGATTAAGGAAATACTAAATGCTCTTATATTGAAAGTATTGGCGACAGTGACAGAAATAACGACGGTGACAGTGACAGTTACAGTTACAGTTCATGTGATGAGAATGTTGAACAAACCTGCACACCAAGTCTTGTTATTCCGCCTCTAGCTTCATACTCAACATATGAGTCCTTTCAAGAGGCAATTCGAACATGGAAAAAGGGTTAGAGTTACGATCTTATTGTCAGTCGATCTTAAAAACATAATTCAAAGATTATTCATCGATGCCTAGAATGTGTGTGGCAGACCTGGAAAAAGCCCAAACAACCACAGGCTTACAGAAAATGATTAAAAGAGGAAAACTTCAACACACCAAATCGGCTGCTCAATGGGTCTTTATGCTATTGCAGATAATCGGGTAAATCCTGATGGCTTATGGTCGATAGAGTATAAGACCACTGAAACTGGTAAAATTCAAAATCATGGACCAGCGTTTAGAATTGCTAACCATCGACGATATGATCGTAATGACGACCTTTACTCCAAATGTCAGCGACGTATTAAATCTGGAATCATTAAAGCACAATCAGTGATTATTCTACGGAATGGCTTTCCGGACTATATTCAGACAAGCCAAGATATTCCAAATAAAAATACAGATTTCGATAAGAGACTATAAATTCATGGAGTCCAATTGAAGCTTTGCTTCTTCGCTTCAAAATAATTCATTTTTCTATCAATATACTGTAGATGAAGGTAATCGACTACATCAACTGTTCTTAGCTCATATAATATCAATTTTACTATCTAAAGGTTTATCATGCTGGTCGACACCTTTAAGATGAACAGATATAATAGGTCACTTTTATACATCCTTAGTGTCATGTAAACTAACAAGATTGATAAAATAAATAGATATCGCAAACCCCTGCTGAACATATCTGGTGTTTCGGGGTCGGATAAGACAATTCATCTAGAAGATAAAAAGTAGCGAAAAATAAACTCTCATCAATAATACAAGAAAGAATGTATCGGCATATAAAGATTCGGGGCGACAATTGTCAGAAGTTTCCACCATCGTCTTTCTTCACAACCTAGCTTCAAACGTCTGGAAGCATCTCCTGTGTGAACCCGGTACAATGTCTCGGCGGACGATGGTCTAGAATTTGGCAAGGCAGGTCTTATAATAAGGATAGCATTGTGCATTTAATTTCAATCAATAACATAGTGTCTCAGTTTTTTGACGTTGATACAAGACGATAACTTGAATAAAATTTATGAGTACTGATTTTAATAATTGTTGTCCCGAAGGTTTCTTTTGTGCAGATCCATTCAATTTTGTGATAAGTAAATAAGTAATAATATATCTTAGATTTATTAGGAAAAGTTTTACTCATCAAATATACATTTTGCGATATTTAGTTTTCGCCGTTTCTCTGATTTCCAGTGCACTTTGAAAGAAAATTCAGATCAGAACATTACCAGAATTAGGCTGATGCATAATAATTCTGGCAAGTTGTGATGTGACGCACGGCGCTAATATCTCCGGCTAGCATTAGTCGAGGACTAAAAATAGAGCTATACCCCGGACCAGAGCATTCCTTGTTGAAAAAAAAAAAAAAAAAAATAGTGCTTTGGAACAACACACCAGGTGGTTCTTTAAACAAAATAATCCCAAGTATTCGTGAGAAAAGGAATTCCCTAACAACCTCCAACCTAGCCACGCGAGTCATAGGCTCGACAGCCACTTCATTCGTTTACATTCGTATGCATGTTTTTGTAGTTCTTGAAGCTCAAATATATTCCTCTCATCAATAATAACTTCGCTTGGATTACACTGCCATTTTACTTAGGAAGAAATTATATTGACTTTGAGAGATCACTTTCACAAAGGGCCGTTTTTAATCTCTGCTGTAACCAACGCGAAATTCATCTCGAAACTTCAAGTGGATAATTTCTTGCAATCGTGACTATATCAGAGTATTTCTTTGGCTCCGAAGATAAAATTCAGATTCGCAGAGGCAAGCAAAAAAGGGGCTGCAGTTCGAACTCTGTCTTTCATAACTTGTAACTCCTGTAATCTTGATCCATACGCCAAGTAAACATCTTTGAGATACCGTGTTTTTTCTAATTAAATGACATGCGTCTACGCCTGACTGTCTGTCACAATGCTCTCAAGGTTTCAATAGAGTTTGTCGCATCAATGGTTGACTGCATGTTCAGTTTGATGTACCCTATGGACTGTACTATTCTCTATTCGTCATCTATTAGCCGAGATAAAGGATTCAAGTTGTTCCGCGGCCGTGCCTTCTCTTGTTTCCAGTTATAACAAACAGACTCTGCGGGAAGTGTGAACGGTTAATTACAACTTAAGATTAATCTTGTATTTTTTTGAGATAAATCCCATGTTCGCAAGTGTTAATCTCGATTTGGATTTACAAGCCAGCCCAGCCGTTTCTCGGGGATTAATCTTACTGCCAGGGCGGTTAATACGGCGGTATATAAATGAGCGAGGGGGCAGGAATGCAGGGTGGAGTCTTGAATGGTCCACTCTACATTGCATAACTCTGTATCGTATGAGGATAATTTCACCATGACTTCGCAAAGCCTTATTTTGTTATCGATTATAAATGCATAAAAGGATCTGGTGCCCTTAACTGTCTTTTCACAAATCTTCAGGCAATTTGGATATGTGATTTTTCTATTTACACCGGCTCACTTCTTATTCCACTTAATCCTTCTCTGAAATTGCAATCGTCATATAAAGCCTTCGCAAAATTACACTGAAATTACCACTCTTGTACCGTAGAGAAGATTCGGGGGCCGACACGGACTTTATTCAATAGACTACGAGTCAGTACATCGACATTATTGAATGCTGGAGAGTTGAGTTCGTAAATAACTAGTTTGAGTCGTGCTGTAATTAGCTGTTGCTATAACAACTAATAAATCGCAAACCTGGAATTGTAGATCCAATCACTCCACGTTAGTTGGCTAAAGGGGTATTCTTAACAGGCAATCGTAGAATAACTAACTGGTACGCAATTTCTCACCTTTCATCGTCCACTATTGCGTGCAAACTATTACATGACGTGTGACTTTCTTGCCTCTGCAGATGCCGCCGATCTTGGGCAAGCAGTTGATAAAACCTCGGAATTTAGTTTATCCTCATTTTTGCCTTTGGTGTGACAAAAAGTAGCAAGGATTCCCCACACTCTCTGTAAAACCTCTCAACTTACCAACCTCTGAAGTTGAAAACATCAAAACCTCCGTACGAAATGCAATACATCCAGTTTTCGAATTTTCGACTAACTCACTTTTCTAGCAGTTGAAATATCTTACCTAGGTCGTTATGTTAACAGAGTGTGAATTTTCGGCGATTGTACGACCTCATAACACTTTTAGGATCAATAAATTGACTCCTAGCTCAATATCAACCATAACTGGCCCATCAACACCGACGAAAGATCATGAATTATCACATTTTAAAACAAGTGAAAGTGAAAAAAATCTAGTACCACCTGAACGGCCTCAGAGCACGCCTTTTCCTGTTCAAGAAATAAATGATCGACATCTTCATTGTCCTTACTACCATTTCAATGACATCGACGACGAGATGAAAGATGTCTCTGCAGAACATGTTAGACTGTCTATAAAAAAGACTGGAAGCGCGCCATTACATAAACTCCCCATTGAAATTCATGAATTTATTCTAGACTACTTGTTAGGTGTCCGGGAATCATCAGCCTTGTCGGCATCTTCAACGGGAAAGGCAAAATTTATTCGTGGTTGGGGCAAGTTTACTGGCCTGTTGAATTTGTAAATCATAAAATATCTAATGATGCCACAGGTTCAGCGTTAAGGCATTCCAGGAGACAGGAGGTTTCGCAACTAGCCCTTGTGAGTAGAACATGGAGACGAATAATCCAAGAAAGAATGTATCGACACATAAAGATTCGGGGCACAAGAAGCTACATAAATGACGCAATTGATTGGTTTAAACACCATTCACACCTAAAGTCCTATATCAGACATATTGATATTTGGTTTCCAGTATTTCAGCAAAAAAACATTGCTCTAGATCCTGCAAGACGAATTGCATCAACCTCTGAACGATCGCTTTTGAGCTTTTATACAAGCGATGACTATACAATCCCAGTTTCCTACCAGTCACCCTCAGATAATAGCACACTTGAACAAGTTTTCAGATTTATTCAAAATACCTTCGATAGGGTTTGTATATTAACTCTAGAAGGAGGAGAAAGAAAAAAACCTCCTATGGTGCGATACTTTCAAAAATATCACCCTCAAAATCTACTTCCCGAACTCCCAAGTGTCCGAACTCTTGTTTGCAAAGGACAATGGAACATTATCAGATCTAATAGTGATTTTGAGAATTTGGCCAAGGCTCTCCCAAATCTAACTGAATGGCATGCTTTTTATTCAAAGCCTAAGTCCAAAAGTTATCTCTCGATGGCTACTATTCTTCCTAAATTACCTCATCACCTAACTCATCTTAATATTTGTCTGGAAGCTGATTACCGTCGAGAGGCCTTTATCCCTGAACATGCGAAGAAGGTTAGGCGTAAGACTCATTTCTGTATAGAAATGGCAAGAGCTATTCCTACATTGGAACACCTTGCATATACAGGTAGAATATGTCATGAATTTTTCAATACAGCTGCTTTACTCTCAGATCCCCGTGAAAGTCGTCTTAAAACTGTAGATATTGTGGTTAAGAATGTATGCCGACCAAGCGTCCATGAGCTCGGATGGGGAGATGGCTCTATCATTACAGATATGAAATTTATCTCTGCGTTCGAGAATCTTGTTGTTGCTGCACTTCGCTCTCTAGAAAGACTGGCTATGATTGAGCTTTTAAAAATTCGTTTCATTGATTTAGGTAAGGTTATTTCATGTACAGTATTTTTTGTTTTAACTAATGTGTAATAGAATCCCAAATACCAGGACTTAACCCTTACTTTCAGTATAACAAGGAAAAATGCACTGGAATTTGGAGTGATTCTATTGTCGAATCACTCTATAGGAGTCGACCAGCAGCTTTCTTTGTTGAAAAACCCGAAATCCTTGACGATATGAAGATTGGACAGATTTTCGCCAACGCATCTTTCTACAAAAGTCGACCATTATGTATTAATGTTTCTCATTATGCATGTCTAGTGAGTGGCATAAATATCACCTAAATTTCCTAAACACTAACAAAGTCGTTACTTCCCTATACCTATTTTGGTTTAATGTAATAATCGACAAACACAGATGAGGTCAATTTATTATATCAATTTTGATACTATTTAACTCAGGGAATTATCTTATTGTTAAAGTTAATGAATTTTGATACATTTGAGCGACGGAGTTCGGGAGGCTTTGGCTATGGGTTGAATATTAATGAATTCGGTGTCTGGGAAATATTTGGGGCTAATTGAAAACCACTGACTAGTATTTTACATTTGGTTTTGAAATTATAGTACAAGATTTATGATTTCTTTATGGTATTATTGTTGATGAATAATCATGATAATTCGAGTTTTCATTTTGAATATATAGTTCAGATGCCAGTCACACAGTTTTCTATACTCCTAGTGTTTGCTTTTCTAATCCGATATCTTGTATGATTATCCCAAGTGTCCAGGAATTTACGAGGAAGAAAAGAATACTGGAAAGCCAGAGACCAGGTATGAAAGTGCTTTTTCCTAGAAACTCTAACTGAAATGCTTGATGCAACCAAACAGCTTGCGTTACGACCCATAAAATTAAAACTATGCTTCCTCGATACTTTCGAGAAAGAAGAGAAGATCTGGGAAGATAAAAAGGAATTAATACGATATACCAAATAAAGTACTACATGAAAAAAGGGTCAGCAAGTACATATTTCCAAAAATAAAATTCCGACAAAAATGGAAAAGTAGGGGTAGAAGGGACATATGGAATTTTATTTAAAGTACCTGGCTCGTACAAACTTTGTTGAAGGAAACAAAGGCAAAAGTTTGGGCAAGCATAGTTGAAGGAAGGTCTTTCTTCGCTAGTAACATGGGAATGGCGAAAGCGGAGAGAAATAGCTGTGGTAAAAAGGCCAATTTTACAAGATACACGTTCCGAGTAATTGAAGACGAAGAAGCCGTAGACGAGAGGAGATAGAGGAGAATGTTAAAAGGTGAGAAGTTGTGCCTATGATCCAGCCGAGTCACATGATAAAGGTAGGTGTGCTGTAGAAAAGAGTGTCCATATCTAGAGTAGAATAAATAATGGGTCAAAGGAAATTCCTATGTTTATTCTTTACAATGTTTTTTTGAAAAAAAGTAAATAAAAGATGGGTTGACATATGTTGCTAGTAGACTTACATTGAGTACATGAGAATATTCAAAGATGTAAAAGTCAATAAGCTTATGCCTACAAAGGTTAGTCTAGTAGAATTAAAAAAATTCCATATTCTCCTTGGATCAATGAGGTATTTTCCTATCTCGTAGTTGGTATCGGCAGGGACATTATTTTTATTCACTCTAACTAATTTGCTGGAAGTAGAAGTGGCAGTGGCAGTGGTAATATTCTGATCATCTAGCCACCAAACAATTGATGATCCGTAAATAAATGGATATATTTTGAAATGAACGGCGAGGCCAAGGAGAAATCCAGCTAATATGACTCTGCGCTGCAAAACAGCCCAGAGCATGGTAATAACAAGGGCACCCAGTAGTCCTTCTGAGCTTCCTCGAGTACTGATAGTTGCCACCATGGGATTGAGAAGCCAAACACTAGCATAACCAAAGGCTTTTGCATTAGACATGTTCAACGATTTTTTCAAGATTTGAACTATGAAAAAGCCAGCCACAATGTCTCCCGTGGCGAAAAGAATTTTGCCAAAAGAGAAGAACATGTGAAGAAAAATTGATGGTGATGACGATGAAAAAAGAGTCGTGGGCCAGAGAATCCATGCTAAGAGTGGTGTATAGCGATACGTTTCCCGATTGTAAGGCGATTGACCTTGCGCCACAAATCGAGCTGCATCTGTAAAGACATAGTAGTCGATATCAGTATACTTCAATGGCGTATTAGAGTCCTGCCAGATTCCATAAATCAATAGGCCAAGACGTAATGTTATTGCAGCCGAACAATAAGCAAACGAAACTTTGTTGTTGTTGTTCATAATTAATTAAAAATTTTCTCTCCCATGAAAAACAGAAATATGACCTCTTGATTTTGCCATAGAGCTAAATATTTTATCCAATTAAGACTGCAAATGAAATAGATGAAAAAAGGGTTGTAGTGAAGATGTTGCGCTAGTGTAATCAAGCTAAGTAATTCTTTTGTAATTGACCCTAAATACGGTAAATGGTTATCTTTTACCAAATAGTGATGAGGGAGTCAGTCAAGGTTATGGCAACGTATAAGAATTACGATCAAAGGATGGAATATGTGAATTTAGAGTCTTGAAAACTCACAAATCCTGATTTTTCTTGGTTGTATTTGTAGATCCAAAGTAGACGTTCAATAATACTATTCTCACACTAGAATTTTATTGGCTTCAATTACAGCATTCTTTGTTACCACACAAAAAGCTTTTCATTAAACAAAACGATAATAATCACTCATGCAAAGAAACTCATAACAATGGCAGGCGTTAAGAGGGATCGTAATGGAGGTTCAAAGTCAGAACAGACGTCTCCATTTATCCCTATGTTTGAGGTATTTCGAGACAATTTAGACAGACATCATGATGCTCGAGAGCGTGTTATCAAGGCATCTCGAGATATAACAGCAGTTAGTAAAAAGATGTATACGGCGAACAAAGCTTAACAAAAAGAACTAAGATTAGCTGACCTTCAAGTAGTATATTTGCTTTACAAAGGTGAATTGAGATAAAAATTTGTATTAATATGTTGGTGGCCGTTTAAACTGATGGATTAGAACTAGAGCTCGCTGTTTAAATGAAGAAATTCCTTTTAAAATTGCATCTGATGTTCAGGACAAGCAAAGAATAGTGCGAAATCATTTTGAGTCCATTGTTCCAGACGTTCTTGGAGTCAATACATGGCGTTATCATCCACAAATTTCACCTGGTCTCCAAGAATTTGTGGAAGCTATTTCATTAGAACATTACTTGCGGAATCATTCGCTGATCAGCTTGGAAGAAGCTATCGGACTGCTGCCTCCAGGCGTTAATTTAACTGCGGATGATTACATCTTGGGAATATTTGATTTAGTTGGAGAATTGATGCGTTTCGCAATAACAACTGTGGCTACCACAGGCAAACTTCCTGCCTCTAGATCAGCCCAGGGAGTAGAGCGAGATATTTTAGCAGATCTTCGACAACTACAATGCAAGTTTGAGGAAATGGATACTGATTCAGTGTCGGGAACATGGCTTGCAAAAGAATTACCGAATAAGATGAAAACAATGAAGGAGAGTATACAAAAAGTTGAGACAGCTGTGTGTGGATTAACAATTCGAGGGCAGGAAAGACCTATCGGCTGGTTACCTGACAGTTCTGAGAATAAAAGTTCAGTGATAGAGATGTATTAGTTGATGAATTATAATAGATAATTAGATATCTTATATTTTGATATACACCTAACTCTCAATAAAAGGTCCCGTAGATTTATACTAACTGATTAGTTTATTTCATTAGATAGATTTACTACATTTCGATTTGTTCAGTATCTTTTCCCGCTCTCCACTACAAAGTATCCTGCTTTACCCCTTTTGAAGCGTAAATTGTAATCCACGTACATGCTTTTTAATATATATATGATATTCAAATATGCTACGATGGTGAGTCTATGTCTTACACATCAATAGTTGTGGCGCATTAACAATATGAAAGGTATCAAATGAAGCTGGCTACGCGCCCATTATTGACTCAGAGCGTTACCACGACAATTCTATTCGCGACCGGGGACATAATGACACAGCAATTAGTTGAGAAAAAGGGATTTGAAAACCATGATGCGGCTCGGACAGGAAGAATGGCGTTATATGGATGTAAGTATTTTATTGTGTTTTTTTGTTGGCTTCTTGGGAATTAGGAATTAGGTTGCAAGTTACATTTCTCACTATCTTATACAGCCATATTCGGTCCCGTCGCCACTGCATGGTTTGGTCTTTTACAAAGAAAAATAGTCTTGAAGAATCAGAATTTGGAAATCATTGCACGTGTAGTGTCTGACCAAACTGTTTTCGCGGGTTGTAATTTGTTCTGCTTCTTGAGTAGCATGGCCATTATGGAAGGCTCTGACCCCAAAGAGAAGTTAGAAAAGAACTACATAAACGCACTCACTAGGAACTGGATGGTATGGCCATTTGTTCAAATCGTTAACTTCAAGTATTTGCCCTTGCAGCACAGAGTAATGTTTGTCAATGTAGTTTCATTAGGATGGAATTGTTATCTGAGCTCTATGGCGGGAGCGAAATAAAGAAACGGCGTTTTATTATGGGAAACAATTATTTGATCTCTATTAGGGTAACTAATTAATCCTAGCTAGATATGTTCTTTAATGAATATTGCTTTTAGCATACAATGAAAATAGACTGGCAAATTAAGGATAATCTCCAGTTCATTCAGTCTGACACCTGGGCATCTGTCATTTCCTCGAATAAATTTGTTCATTAGTTCTTTCCTATTCTAATTAAGATATGAATTTTATGCCTGAAAAAAATTCGAGGCAAGACGTCTGTTAAAACTTTGTGACATATGAGAAGGGATCCACCTGTGTGATATTGGGGGAAAAGATATAGCCACGCTTCATCACTTCAGTACCCTGAAACCCACATTTTAACAATTATCTATTTGCCTGGAGCAAATAGTTAAATCGACCTCCTCTTTTATTTTCTCAGATCAGGGCGTTTCTGAACTGATATCTAAGCTTCTCTGTGACCTCACACATCAAGAAGTCCTTCTGCCACTAACAATCTATTCACATAGGATTTCCTACAGTCAGATTTCGTTTTAACTGCTACTTCTGTGATCTACAACTACATTCTCACCGAAATGGCTGAAACACAACCCGCAGTTCTCAAGATTGATCCATCAGCTCAAGTCGATCTATCAACTATTCCTATCTCTCCAGAAGGAAATGATGCCCTAAATCAAAGCCAAAAAAAAATCATCAGCTCTTTGGATGAACAGATCACCGTTTTTCACGATAGAGATAACTTCAACGTTAAACATCCTCTGATGCATAAATGGACATTATGGTTTACCAAGCCTTCGACTGGCAAGGCAAGCTATAGAATATTGGCGCTTTCAATAATACATGCTGACTCATTTAAAGGGTGGTGAAAACTGGAATGATTTGCTCAAACAAGTTATTACATTTAGTTCAGTAGAGGAATTTTGGGGTGTATATGTACGACAATTTACTAATTTGGTCTTGATTTTTAAAACTGCTAATTTCCTGTAGAACAATATTGCACCAGTCTCAGAACTTGCCCTAAAATCAGATTATCATCTATTTAAAGAGGGTATCCGACCAGAATGGGAGGACCCCAAAAATAAGCACGGTGGGAAGTGGTCATATCAGTTTAAAGATAAGCGTAATATACCTATTGATGAGCTTTGGCTTCACGTCATGCTTTCTGCCATTGGAGAAACGCTTGAAGGGGAAAATGATGGTGAGGTTATGGGCGTCGTTGTGAACGTTAGAAAGGGATTTTACCGAATTGGGGTCTGGACTCATAGCACTGGCAATCGTATAGTTGGTGGAGGAGACGGTGATGTAGCTGGAGGCAAGGGGCGTTCCCCAGACAAGGGAAAGGAAATACTTTATAACATCGGTCGAACTTTTAAGGAAATTATAAAGCTACCGCCCAGCGAGGTTGTTGAGTTTTCTGGTCATACAGAAAGCATACACAGTCAGGGAAGCTCACGTGCCAGGGCAAAATATTCTGTATAATTTCATCATCTTCGACTTTGACTTACTCACCGAACACCGGCTTCAATAGATAAATTGACGGTACCGAGTGTGAAATATTTTTATTTCAATTATTAAACCAGTTTATTGCTGGTAAATTTGCTGGAACAGATTTTTTTCTTCTCTTCTATGTCCAAAGAGTTTCATCAACAGAGTTAGATACGAGTAATAATGATGTAAGGTTACAGACCATAATCTTGGGATGGACTTCCATGATTTCATAATATCTGTAACAAATTGGACTGTTATGGACAAAAAAAGTTACCTTATATTTCGTCACCACTAACATCACCCTCAAATAATTCTTTTACAAGCAATTTTTTATTGACTAAGGTAAATTAGTTAAAGTATGTTTAGAAAACAATTAAATAAAACTTACTTTTACCCATTGCATTTCGTGGTATTTGATCTACAATTTTCAAGAGTCGAGGTATCTTATAATTGGCAAGTCGACTTCTTAGTTCTCCACGCATATCCAGTGGCGTTAATTTTCCACCTTTTTCAATAAATTCGGGCTTTAGAATTACTACTGCGGCAATTTTTTGACCCCAAGCTCCAGAGGGCACTGCCACCACAACCGCTTCAGATACTTGAGGTAGCAAGAGTAGTTCTCTCTCAACTTCAAGAGCACTAACTTTTTCTCCACCAGATTTAATAATATCACAACTCTTTCTTCCACGAATAAAGTACATGGGTCCGCGTGCCCACTCTTGATCGCTGTGACCAGCACCTTCAACCGTTCTTCTGACAGCAATATCCCCCGTCTTAAACCATCGCCCAAGCCCATCATCACTCTCTACATGCTCCGATACAGTAGCTGCTACATTTTGGAAATATTCCTTGAAAACGTTTGGACCACGGATTTGTATCTCACCATCCCGCTCCCTACCAAGTTCATCAAACTCTTCCCCTGGATGTATTACTTTATTTGTCTCTGTGTCTACTAGCCTCACCTGAACATCTGGTAAGGGCCATCCCACACTCCCATCCACACGATCTTGGTTTGCCAGACCGCAGGAAAGAGCCATGCCAATCTCAGTCATACCATAACGCTCAAGTAAAATATTTCCATTACTCAGCTCTTTCCACGCCCGCTTAATAGAGGTAGGCAATGCAGCAGATCCGGAGATATTGAGACGGAGATTTAATGGAGATATTCCTTGCTTAGCTGCGATCTGAACTTCGGGAGAAAGTTGTTGATAAGTAGCAAGGAGGCGGCTATAGATTGTAGGTACAGCCGTAATATATGTTATCTTTTCTGAAATCTTAGGATGTGAAAGAAAAGGGGCAGCCATTCTTTCCCACACAGCAGTTGCGTTGAAGGGAAATAAAAACTCAATTCTTGAGCCAGCAAATAAAGGTGCCAATATACCATTTACTACACCATGGATATGATGAAGAGGTAGCACGTGAAGTAGATGATCATTTGAGCTTTGTTTCCAAGCGGTAATGAGAGATTTAGACTGGGCAGCCATGACTGACTGAGGAAGCAAGACACCTTTCTATCATATCTTTCAGCTGCTAAACCTATTCTGTTAAGCCCACATACCGGCCGATTTGTTGTTCCTGAAGTGTATAATATCAAGCCGGCTTCAGGACCTAACGAATCATCAAGACTTATTTTCTGGTATGTTGGGTCACCCATCTTTTTCTCTATCTCTATGAGACGAGGTCTACTTTGATCACAAGCATCAAGAGCTTGCTTTGCCTTAGTTTGAAACTTTGAGGAAGCTAATAAAATCTTGGTTTGGCTCTGATTCAGAATGTATTGCAGCTCGCTCACCGGAAATGTCGAACAAAGTGGCAAGGCGAGCGAATGAGCACCAATTATGGAAAGCAAACTGACTAAATTTCTATTTGTTAATTAAAAATTATAATACTTGAAATTTTCCAATTCGGAATCAACACACCAACATAATCATAACCATTTTCGACCATGAAAGCTATACGTTGCCCATATTCTGAATTTTCTTCTTTATGATCCTCTTTTAACTGCTTGAGAAGCTTCTCTTTCTCTTGAGCAACATCCCATAGGAGTTCACCATAAGTAAACCTTCTACCGGATCTTGAATGGATAATAGCTGTGGAGTTCGGATCGTGTCTGTACAACGCCTCAAATATAGGCATTTGGGGTAATGTTGAGGCCATCCTGGATAAATGATTTGTGGCTACAAAAATATTTTGATACTTCCCGGACGGTGGAATTCGAAATAACATATGTATAAATGGCCTTCTGATAGATTTAATCCATTTTATATAGCACTTCATAGTCATCGAATGCCATTGAACTGAAAATCCCTCGTAAATGTATGGTCTGCATAAATTACTTACTAAGCGATTTATGCCTTTATAATGCCTTTTTGCTTTCTAGTCTCCCGGCCAACTACAAATTTATACTATTGAGGCTCTTAGATATCAAATTGTAAAAGTAAGTAAATACAAATTGTATAGTCACAAGGTGTCTTAGGATTTCAATTATATATTCGATATAATAAAATTCTAAGACTAAATGTAACTTATCCTTTATCTACAGAACTACTCTA
>PEDP01000702.1:0-18878 GCA_002918395.1 Erysiphe pulchra | reverse complement strand
TTTCAGACGTTCCTGGTGCTCTAAGGCTGGTGGACAACGCTGCTAAAGGTAATGCTACCAATTGTCACCTTATAAGGTATAAAGTTATGAGTATGTAAAAATATGATGATCTAAGACTAGGAAATATATCTATATATAATAGTAACACTTAGTCATCAATGACTAAGCATAAATCGAATATTCGCTAACAGATTCCGGTGCATGAATTTTTCCCAACTTTGTTTTACTCGAATCCGGAAGTTAAGCTGAACATGGCTTTTTCAACAAGATCAACAAGTCTAAAACGTTAATCTGATGCAGGAAAAAATAAAATCCAACTTTCAAAAACCCAACAACCAATCCGGACTCTTTCACATCGAGATCTGAAGTTTGACAAGAATGAAAGTCACTTCAAATGCAGAATGATGAACAGTTTCTCTTTTACGATGGATGATGACATTTGCAAAGCAAAATGGCTATGCCACTTGGAGAAAACTAAGATGTTAAACAAACACCTTTTTCCCCAGAGAAGCAGCATTACACATACCCCGTGGTGTAGACTCAAAAATATGTTAATCAGCAAACTCTAATTTCGTTGCCCAGCAACGTTAATCTATGTAAATAGATAATTATTGTAATCAGTTTGATAACAAGATAAATCAAACAAAATAATTGCAACAATAATATGCAGCTCAATTAAATTGCAAAGAACATTTGACTTTCTACATCTGTCTCTTCAACATGAACACTACTCCCGCTATCGTCTAGCCCTTTTCAGAAGAAACTTCTTCATCTAATACATCCATGCCGTTGTCTCCAGAGGCTGTATGTAACTCAAGGGGTGAGTTATATACCTCGATTCAAGCGTGGGCATCACAGCACTCATTTGCATTTCGTGTCGAGCAATCAAAACCTTGAACACCCCTAGAACAACTCTTGGAACTATATCTTTCTCCTCAACATCCAGCTCCTAGCCCCTAGTCATTAAAATCAGTCCACCAATTAATATTCCCCCTGGAGTTAGCATCTGAGATCGAGATCTGACATTACAAAGCGTCTTACCTTAACATACTAGATATTATCAACATTAGTGTGTCTTGAACCATAGCCTCTGTTCCAGACATAAATGATTAATATGGCAAACTCAACGGGTTCGCAGAATATATGGATACCGACCCGGCTTTAGTTGAACTTATTCCCTCCCATCTCTGGAGCCTACCATATCTTAGATTACTAGGAATCTTGACCGCAGCCACTCGAATAAATTCAGTCCGCGTAGGCGAAGTCTGCGCAGCATCTCAAACTGATGTATCATACACACCTCCTATGACTAACTCTATTACACCAACCGCAGGTTACCGATCTTTAGAGTCTCTGCACCAACTATCACCTCCTACGATGGTCAGGCTTCGATACTTCGTGCGTTCTATTCCCAATCGGTAAATCAAATAAATAGTTGTCAAAACCAATTTCCAACCGAATCATCAGAAGTGCAATTTGCATACCAATGTTTGGGGCCTGGAGCCTTACTTAAGATTAGATCCTTTTTTCGAAACCTAGAAGATCAAACAGTACCACAGGATATTAGGACTTTGTTGGAGTTTTTTATCGGCATTAAAACAAAGATGTCAAGATCCCGGTCTGTATGAACGAGCAACCCGAATGGTAGAAGCCACATATCAGAAAAATATGAAATTTCATGATTTCATCACAATTTTTGAGGACAACATGACAGATTCAATTTATGGAAGCCTCGATAAAGCGAATTGGAAAGTTGTGCTGGAACGGCGTTTATCTAATAGACTACGAAACGCTTTGGTTACGGCTCATGGCGTTCCTCAAGAATATCATGCGTTTGTCGCCTATCTTTGCCAAAAGGATGCAATTTTCCAAGAAGTGAATTGTTCACAAAGGAATAAAAATCCTTAATTTCCTTATCCCCACATGTCTCCATCACAGATGTTCTCAGCTTCAGAACATACGCATTCGTTTTCATCACCATCGACAGCAGGACTCACGGTGTCACAAGGAGGAACAGCAATGGATTTGAATATTTTATCTCGAGAGAAAGGTCCTGACGATCGGCTAACCATTGAAGCAAAAATGCACGACGCTCCTTCGGACGCTGCATCCGATGCAATAAGAAGGGCCACATAGCTTTGAATTGCCCTCTTGGAAAATCATCTACAGTTCCTACTTCTTCTATGGATACACATTCTTCTTCCGAATTCAATTCGTTAAAAGAGTAACTTCAACAGATAGTCGTCTGTTGAAGTCTTTTACGGTTGGTCATGCGGGCCTTTCTGAGTCTTCCTTTTCACTTCACATGTATATTAATGCTAGGATAGAAGATGAAAATCTTATTGTCCTTATAGGTAGCGGCGCCTCTGGTCTCGCGTTCATTTCTGAATCCTTTTATCAATGCCTAAAATTATTAGATAAAGCAATTGCCCAGCCTATCTTACTCACCGGATTTGAAGGAAAAGGAGGACCCAAAATTACTCACCAAGTCATTTTCCTTTTAAAAATTGAAAATCATTCAGAAGAGATTTCTGCCTATGGAACTAGCCCATGTAAATATGATCTTATCTTTGGTCTTCCTTGGCTAGAAAGACATGCCCCCTTCATAGATTGAAAAGAACGCGCTCTGAAATTTGGCGAGATATGCTTAGGTAAAGGTTGTTGCAAATTCGAAACTATAGTTCCTAATGTCAACACTCAGTTTTTAACCCCCAAAATAAACCTAATACACAACAACATAAAACCTATCCCTCCAAATTACAATGACATCACACTACTCCAGCAACCAAAAAACATCTCAACAACAGAATTTTTAGCACTCAGTCAACAAGCTGGAAATACTAACTTCGCCTTGAGTATGCGCGATTTAGATCTGCCCCTTGATTCACAAATGCAAAGATCCACAACAGTGCAAATAAATAATACAATTATTGTCATTGCAAAAGATGCCGACCCCAAAATTTTTCTCGCAAGTCACTATCACGAATATTTAGATGTTTTCGACCGCAAGCAGGCCAACGAATTACCACCCCACCGCCCCTGAGATCATCCCATTGACTTACTGCCGCCTGTCGCGCGTCAATACTCTATGAACCAGCATAAACTGAAAGCGCTCTGTGAATACCTGTATAAATAACCATCTAAAGGCTTTATTCGAGTCTCAAGATCTCCTGTGTTAGCACCTGTTTTGTTTTTTTAAAAATCAAATAGAGACTTACGGTTCTGTATTGGTTATTGAGGGCTTAATGCTATCTCTATTAAAAATCGATATTCTTTACCCTTAATAACGGAAACTTTGTGTCAACTTTCAAACGCAAAATTCTACACGAAGTTAGACATCATTTCGGCATTTAACAAGCTACGCATCAGAGAAGGTGACAAGTGGAAAGCGGCTTTCACATAACGACGTTGTTATAGACTTTTTGAACCTCTTGTTCTTTCCTTTGGCTTGTGTAATGGGCCAGCGTCTTTTCAAGCATACATAAATTACGCCTTACGCGGTCTGCTAGACAACTTCCGTACCACGTACATGAATAATATACTTATCTATTCGGAAAGTCTTGGGGATCATCGAAGACACGTAAAAAAGGTATTAGAGCGCCTCCTGGAACATGGATTGCAAGTTGATATTACTAAGTGTAGCTTTGAGGCCACTGAAGTGGGTCTCATCGTCTCAATTAAGGATGTATCAATGTATCCAAAGAAGGTAGCATGCATACAGGAATGGCCAACTCCACGTTCTGTCCGAGATATCCGAGGATTTGTTCATTATGCTTTTACAATATTTCACATATCTCAACTTTTAGATGGAGATGAAAATACTTTCGTCAATAGTAACAGTAACTTTGTTGATATACTTATTCTCATGAAAAATCTTCCAAAGTTTGAGTCTGCATAATTGAGACCATGTTGATAGATTCTACTAGTCCTATTACCATTCATTTGCTATGAATAAAATTTGATTCAATAATTTAAAAACAAAAAAAAAGAGAAAAGCAATAGACAAATTGTTAAGTACCTAATAGAGGCATAACAGAATTCTTTAAAATTACAAAATGATAAGTCTTCGGTCCATTCTTGATACCTAGACCTTCATTTCCTCTTGATTTTATCAAAATGGCCCTCATTTATTTGAGAACTTTTTTTTTGTGAATTGATTTTATAGTACCATCAATTTAAAATGTCAAAAGGAATACTGCTCGCCAAATAGGCATAGTATTTAATGCCCTTCTGACGAATTTTTATAGTTCATACTCTTCACTTACACATTCGTAAGATACTGCGAATATCATGTTAAATAACCCTACAAATCTATGCCTTCAAGTTCTGCCTGGCGGATAATAAATTTTCTGACCTGCATATTCTCTTAGTACAATTTGGAGGCTAGACTTCTCAATCTCAGGCATACATACCTGCGAGTCGGGAGCAAGCTCCAAAGCAAGCTTATCGTCACAATCTCTTTTTTTTGTGCAAGCGCCTGCTTTTAATAAAGATATTGCTGTATCGCCTATTTTTTTCGTTAGCATTTTATTCCAGGGCTCGTGTTTTGGATTATTGAGAGATATAAATACATACCGTGACCCTCAGCAATTGCATGGTGTAGTGGGGTTTGCCCAGAGATATCAGCAGCATTAATAGGGCTGTTATGCTTGATGAGTAGTTCTACCATGGGCACAGAACCTACAGCTGCGGCACGATGGATTGGGTACTGACCACGCTTATCACAGACACGTGCGCTCGCTGCCGGTTTATGGTTAAGAAGTTGTCGTGCTAGATCGATGTTTTTCTTAGAAGCTATTAGATGTAGAGCTGTCTTTTGTATTTTAAATTAGTCAAACATAATTGATTGTATTATCACATAGATGACTAACTTGTCCAGCGAAATCTTCTGGGTACTTAGCAGGTCATTAGATGGCTATGAAGATGATATAAGCGACTTACTTTTGGTATTTATATCGGCATCCTTTCGAAGTAGAATATCAATTATATCTTCGCCATCTTTGAGACTTGCAGCTATCATAAGTGGCGTCCATCCTGAGCCATCCTTCTTTATTATTCAGTTTTATATAAGATATTTCAAGTTCCGATGCGTACCTGAACGTCTGGATCAAAATTCATTTTTGAAACTAACAGATTTACTATATCTTTGTGATTGTATGATATGGCCCAGTGAATTGCCAGGCGACCATCATCGTCTTGCTGATTTGCTAATTTAGGGTTTTCCTGTAGGAAGTATTGATAATCATTCAACTTCTAATATGAAGATATCATACATTTAACAATGACTCTACTACTCTTGCTATAAGGAACATGTCAGCTAAGGATTTAACTACTCGTGAGTCCCTGTATCTAACTTCTGCCATCTCTTGCAGCCTCGTGCAAAGGAAATTTATTTGACTCTTCCATTCCTACGGTGTCAAAATATGAGAGCTATTCTCAGATTCAATCACATAGTGTTGCATTTATCGTCAGCAGAAGTTGAGCTTTATATCACAAAAATTGATAATTGTACCTTTTACTCTGATTAACACACGCCCTGATTCTTCATATAAACTGTACACGATCTCGTCGCTTAGTCAGTCATCGAAGATGTCATAGAATTCTTCAAGTATTGAAAATTCATAAACAGAAAGGGATCTCGATAGTTCCTAATAAATTTCACTTTTGAAGTTGAGCATCCCAGTGAAAACTTGATTATCAACAGCGGACTAGCATCAAGTCCTACTTCTTATTTGACTACATACTAGGAAACGTTCGATCGGACTGAATAGATTTATTGGGGACCAGAATAATGTAAAACTTAAATAGTGTAAGCAAAGTAACAATAGAGGCAAATCTACTAACATATAGGAGTGTTCTATGACATCCTACTTATCCTCACTGACTTGATACTGCCAGCCTTAGCTTAGATCACCAAGTTGCTCAATGACGATGTCCCCTCGAATTTGAAAGGTTGGTATTTCATTATCTCTCTTACTCCCGACCTAACCTATAGTAAGAGAGATATATGGCACATATGATTGCACCAATGCAAGATATGAAAATAGACATAAAAACTATTTTACGATCCATTAGAACCGACTACCTACTCTTCACTCATCTCAAAGGATTTCCTACTTTTCCATGGCAATGCCAGGATCACTGCTTATGTTCAGTATTAAGTTAGTTAACGCAAGTTTAAGGGTTTCGTTGAGGCAAAATCGAAATCTCTCTAGCAATTCACAACGTTCTTCAGATTAGCGTCAGATTCGGCCTCTCGTATTGATTCAGATATCTTATTTGATAGGTGAACCCACTAAAAATAGCTCTGGCAGCAATTCTTGAAAATTAGATTTATCCCACCACCAATGTTTATCAAAATCTACGGGCTAGAGAGAGCCCCCTTTCGGTACGGCTTCTTTCATGTTTCCAAATGGGGTTACTTTTGTCTAGTTGAACATACCTGGATATCTTGCTTTTGAATCAAAGGTTAAAAAATGGGTTTGACTGTTTTTATAAAGCAGCCTTCGATACAACTTCTAATGTGCCATGAAAAACCAAGATGTAATCGAGTCTCGAATTTCTCAATTAAAAAATCAAGGGTTGACAATCGTATTCTAACAGAAAAGTTCGATTTTAGATCAGTTGGTGGGAAAATTACCTTTGATACTGCACACAAAGAATGATTTATGTTGTCTAGTACTCGATCAGATGCAGGGAGGAGACCCTTATTTCGGACTGAACAAATAACAGACTTTGTCTTGAATTCCGGAGCACGTTGGTTCAAAAGTTGAAAGAACCACGTCAAATTAGGGGTCCTCAAACCTACGTTTTTATTTCTCCACAAAGGAGAAAGTAGTTGCGCAGGGATTTTGACCTTCCTCGCGGCGCTAAATTCCATCTAAAACAACAAAATTCATTTATCATCAACTTTGAAGCCCAACATCACATTCATTAAGCTACCTTCGGTTATATTCCACAAATTAGATATATAAGTAAGCATCAAATCAAAAATTTACAGAGTTTTTCAACTGAAAAAGGTGTGTTTGAAGAGTGAAGATAATAATTTAAAAAAGCTTGTGAACAATTTGATGTGGGTTTTTTGCTGATCAATAATCACGTGGACAGTCTCAATTTTCACATAACTTTTGCTCATACAATGTTGAAAATTCTAACTCTGGTCCACCATGCCTAATCTTTATATTTCATAACCTGAATAATCACTGAAGTATCAAATACGAATTTTACAGAGTTTTACCAGCGAAAAAAGAGCATTCGGGCAGTGGAAGCGAGTTAAATAAAGTGGTGTATTTTTTTAAAATTACATCTATCTAATTAAAGGCCTGTAAATACGGTATTCCAACATTTCCATCTACTTAAAAATTGAATGCGACATTTACCTTTTTAGGAACAAATAAAAAGAAAGAAACATGAATTGAACAAAACTTGAAGTTGATTTGGCGCTGTAAGTCTGGATAAGTTGTAAATCTGAAGATTTTGATGTGGTTTTGCTGATTTGATTAATCATCACATGTAAAGTCTGAATTCCTACACAACTTTTTTATACACAAATTTGCATAAAAATTGAAGTATAGGTCTGATCCCCCTTACTATTATTCTCGATCTCAATGGCCACGACTGCATGGGCTAAAAAATAAATGTTACGATTTTTCTCTGGAATATTGACCACTAGTAAAGTCTGGTTGAGGAACTAGCTAATAATTCTTTTAATGTATTTATTACTTTGTAATTAAATCAAGTCGCTACCCTAATTAAAGCTCATAATTACTCACCACATTTCCCAAATTGTAGGAGGCAATACAGTCCTCATCAAATTCCAATGACCGAGGGAATTTTTTTGCTGCCAATCCTTGAATCTCGCCGTATCGTTCTTTTTCAACAAGCCACCATCAGTTTCTTGCTCCACAAAAACAGATTCATCCACTTCGTATTTGGGTAAGAGAAACTGCTGCCGTGCTCCACTTCCCAAAAAATCGTCAAGTTTTGGTTTTCGAAATTTAATTTCATCAGCTGCATTAGTACAAAATATGACCATATTAGTGAAATCACGACCCCCATCAGCAGCTATTTGTAATGGGGTCGGTTCTTTAGATTCCCGAAATATGCGACAGGTAGTAAAGACAGATTTGATTGTGTTGACAACAATCCGCGCAATAGGGATGGAAAGATCTCCAGCATAATTCTTTTAACAGTCAGAACTGAAACTAGAAGTAATTTGTGTAGTTTAGAGTGTAAATATACTTACTATAGCAACAACTCCTCCAGGCTTTAGAATAGCGCTAAGATCCTGTATAAACTCAACAGTGAACAGTTCTAGTGGCTCAGCACCACCAGTAAAAACGTCATGTATAATGTAATCATACTTCTGACTTTTCTGTGCCAATTCGGCTGTATGGCTCACTGCATCTGCTATGATAGCTACATGATTTTTAGGTAAGCTAAAATACTTTTGTGCAAAGTCATAAACAACAGGGTCAATTTCAACAATTGTAGTATCGATTCCATGTTCAATGAGTGCTGCTGGGGTTGTACCTATCCCTAATCCACTTGAATAGAAATTAGTATAATATGCTGAAGTATTCACTTAAAAATTGTAAGGTCACTCACACTACATAGGCTTTTGCTTCAGAATCTAAAATTGGATCCTTTAGTTCTAATAGTCTTACAGCCTCAAGCATTACAAAAACACCATAGATTGGCTCGGCTACCCTTTGAGTTCTTTCATTTATCAGCCATTCACCACCTAAGAGACTATGGTCACATCTCATCGTCCTGTACTTTTTTTCGTGATTCTCAATAACTGATATATAGCCTGTGATGGAATCTCTCCGCTCTAAAAGCGACCATCCTTTTGCCGCTAATGTTGAGTTCAGTAAATTCGTAGTGTAAGGAGCTGGCACATGGATATTTAAAAAAGCAGTATGGAAGAACGCCGGTAGTAAAAAGAAAAGCATTTTAGATGGCGCAATAATACTATATGCGCTTGTCAAAGCTACTTGTAAGCCCAACCGGGTATGTAAGAATGAAGATCCAATAAAATTTTGAATTTTACTCTCTGTAAAAAGCTCCATTGTTTTTAAAAATGAAAATGACAAAATTCCTGGTAAGGATTCTGATATCCAAGTTGGAATCCATCTTACTTCTATGTCCAAATTACTAAGAAGGCTAGCTGCAACTGATATAGTAAAAATTAGTAAAGGGGAATATGTAAGTGACTCTGTAAGTGTTGGTCCAAACTTTACTCCCATAAGACCGCTCAGCTTGAAGAGATAAAATTGCATGAATGGAGTATATGCAGCTATAAGTGGCAAAAGATGTCGGAGCTTGACTGGTAGAAGTCTCTGAAAAAATTGATAAAACGACCATCCCAAAAAGCATGATACCCATGTTAGTTGAGAATGCCATATCTTTGATGGTGTACTACCATAAACAGGAGAAAGATTAAGGATAGATACATTGGAGTAAATGGCGGCAAGTTTGTAGAGAATACAAACTTGTAATATAATCCAAACTTGGCCAACTGCCCATCTGAGCCATGTCTGTTCCTGGGCCTTAGCTGCCAAATCTCTCAATTCCTTCTCAAAGTTTTCTTTTGTAAGTAAAGGATCTACGGGAAGCTCTGCGCTCAATGATTTGGAAGATCCAGATACTTTTTGCCGAGCCATGAAGTTTTATGTTTGAAACGAAGTTATTACTATTTTAGAACGATTAAAAACGGTAAATGATTGGTGACTCAGGTAGGTGTAGCATCGATAATTCTAGGATTTCCTGAAGATTTTAGATGATGGAAGAGAATAAAGCTTACAGCATCTTCGATAGATGTTGCCGATTGGAAGTGCTGCACTCTTATATCAGCTAAATCATTTGAAATCAATTGAGTTTGTAGCTTTCTACAATGAAAATAATTACAACAAGAATGGATGAAATGTTTTTTTGACTATTTGCCAAACTTCATTAGGACACCATTCGAAAGCACATTTGCATTATCTCCACTAATTTCTTGCTTCAAGTAAGATGTAGATGCCAAAATAACACGAATCTTTAGTGATGCTACACTTAACTCGTTGGATCATTAGTAAGGAGTCTCTTCTAGACCGTGCACAAAGCTAATCAATACACACAAGGCGATTTTCATACCTATCAAAATTAAACATCAGTAATTTAATCAATAATGCAGCTATATAAGCGCCAACATTATTGTAGGGTTTATTGTGAATTCATTTTTATCATCCATATAGCTAAATTATGATCCCGAACCTGGAATTCCTTGTATATTTACACAAAAAGCCAAGCAGCTTAAAATATAAAATATCCTATCAAATGGCTGGATTGGCAGCAATGTATATACCTCCCTCAACAATTAACAATGAGAAACGATGCCAAAGATTGTAGTGAATAGCATTACATGCATGAAGAGCTGTGGAAGGGTGTAGGTGAGGTTTGCAGAGGCATATTGTTGAATAATACTTTCAGTGTACCAACTTACAAAATATATAAAGATTATAGATAGACAATAAAACTTCCTCGGATTTTAGTTTGTTTTGTTTAACTAAAAAAAAGGGTGTTTCCCAAGGAAGTCATCAATTCTGGGTTAAAAAGACTCTCTTTAATAGTCTAGGAAGGCAACTCAAACTAGGCCAGACTCTATTTTTTAAACAGCTTTAAAATAGGGCATATTTCCCTCATATAATGAAAAACATCTATAGTACAAAGTGTACATTGATGAATCAAGCTTTCCTACTCTCTAAGCTGCACTTAAATCCAAGAAATCTGCTACAATAGATAAATACTTACTTGACTTTCAATTATTTTGAATTGTCTTGCAATGAGATTGTTTTCGGGTTGTTGGGAGCGTTTTCTCTCGAAAATAAAGAATTTATTCGACATTAATTTATATTCTGTGCCAGTCAGAATGATTCCATTTACTTTGTCGGTGAGCATAAGCGTCACATGATTCCGTAGTGGTTAAATTATATTCTATTTATATCTTTATTGCAAACCAAGATTTTTAAAAATTTAGATACCGTGATTGAACTACAGATTTATTTCAATTATAGACAAAAATAAATGAGCAGAATTGATATTGTTATGTGCGTTTGTCTTGTTTGTTGAGTTTTTCGATTATACAAAGACTAGGAAATTGCTCCAGCGCGTATGAAATACAGCTCCAATACGCGTTTTCAAAACGCGTATTCTAGGACCCGCTATCTTATCAAAAGCTTCCATATTGACAATTTGAGCACTGCCCTCGCCAACTCTCGGGTTTTGTAAATAGCGGCCTAGTCCTTATTTAGTTAGACGTAAAATAATAAACAGACAAACGCGTCTTAAAAAATGTAATGATATGTCTAACTTACATGCAATTCTATGACTTTCACCATTGCACATTTGCAAACTGGACTCGGAATTCAAGTGAATCATTCAAAAAGGCCTATTCCCACAACTCTGCGTGATACCATAGGAAGAAGAAAATATGGGCGAGAGCAGATTGCGCTTTTCTCAGAATCAATATTTTGAATCAAGTCATTCTACAATTTCTTTATTACTCACCCAATAGCATAATAATAATATCATAAGACAACTTTTAAGTTGTCTAAAGAAAATTGGGAAAGAAGCATTACAATATAGACTATGTCATCCAAAAATGCTCCATTCATGCTAAAAAAACAGTGGTACACAAGGGCAAAAAAAGTAACGCTCGAGGATGATGAACAGATAAATAATGACGACTCTGATCATGAATCCCATTTAGAGAATGATTGTTGGGAGTGGATTTTCGAAGAAAATCATGATGTATTTACGAAAAAAGTATATCCTATTCCAGAGGTGATAGAAGAAGACACAGATAATATTTCTTTGCTACCCGCAAAAACTAAAAATGCAAAAACTGCTTTATCTCTTAAGCCTAGGATCATAGGTGCACGTAACAAAGAGTTTGAAATAAGAATCGGGGATGCAGTCTCTGTAAACTGTGGGGAACCAGTTCCATGGGTAGCTCTAATCAGATCTTTTGATAATGAAAAACATCCAAGTAGCAAAAGTAAGGTTAATATATTGTGTAAGCTCTGTTAATCTCATTTACCGTGCTTCTCCTTATGATCCAGGGCTATCCAATCACACAGATATATGCAACAAGCGAAAGAAAAGGATGGACTTCCTTCAGGTGAGTCCACGAATCGATACTTACTCTCAACATTGAGACTGAATTTTTAGAATGAAATTTACTTGACTCCACATAAGGACACCATTGATATTGACTCGATTAACGGCCCTGTAGAACTTGTGTCCGAAGACCTTTTCAATCATAAATATGTGAAAGGAGTTACCAAAAAATCATCAGAAAGTGGAGCGATCTTTATTTGCCGTAGAGGCTGTGAAACTCGAGGAGCAGTTTACACTGATAAGTTTGTATGGGAAGATATCAAGCCCAAGACAGAAGAACATGTAGAGGAATTATTTGAACGTATTAAAGCTGAAACTAAGCCTCAAAAGAAAAAGACGATCCAGAAGCGAAATATTACCAAAGAAATTGATCGGGATAATGAGAAATTGGAGACGCCCCGAAAGAAACAAAAGTTTCTGGCAGTCACTCCTAAAAAGCTCAAAACACCATCTAAAATTTTGACTCCAAGTCATAAGAGGGTGATGGTGAAAAAACCCCTTGAATTCACACCTCTCGGTACCCGAATCCTTGATTTTAGTCAGGTCGCATCCTCTCCGTTTCAAACTGCACGTTGCCGTCTTCATGTCTCATCAGTTCCTGCTTCACTACCTTGCCGCGAAGATGAATTTGCGACAGTTTATTCCCACCTGGAAGCTGCTATTATTGAAGGTACAGGAGCATGTATTTATATATCTGGAACTCCAGGAACAGGAAAAACTGCAACAGTGCGAGAAGTAGTAGCTCAACTTCAAGCTGCCGCTCAAGCCGATGAATTAGATCCCTTTAATTTTGTTGAAATCAATGGCATGAAGATAACCGATCCAACTCAGTCATATTCAATACTATGGGAAGCTCTCAAAGGAGAACGAATATCGCCAACTCACGCGCTTGATTTACTCCAACGAGAGTTCACAAATCCCTCGCCTCGTCGTATGCCCTGCGTTGTACTAATGGATGAATTAGATCAGTTGGTTACCAAGAATCAATTAGTTATGTATAATTTTTTCAACTGGCCTGGTCTTAGTCATTCTCATCTCATAGTACTTGCTGTGGCAAATACAATGGATCTTCCGGAACGTACTCTCAGTAATAAGATCAGCTCTCGACTTGGGCTGACGCGAATCACCTTTCCAGGTTATAGTTTTGATCAACTAATGAAAATTATAACGTCTCGTCTCGAGGGTGTTCCAGGAAATATCGTAGAAAAAGATGCCATTGAATTTGCATCTCGAAAGGTAGCAGCTGTATCAGGAGATGCAAGACGGGTGCTCGATATCTGTCGAAGAGCAGTGGAACTCGCAGAAAGCGAAAGTTTGATTGCTACTAATCCAGTCACTCCATCCAAGACACCTGGTAGATCAAAAGGTATCAAGAAAGTTAGAATTGAAACTATTAGAAGAGCAATTAAGGAAGCCACGACGAGTCCTCTCCAAAATTATCTCAAAGGTTTACCACTATCCTCAAAATTATTACTAGTAGCCTTGACTTTAAGAATGAAACGAACTGGGATTGGAGAAGAGACGTTAGGTGAGGTGCTAGATGAAGCCAAAAAATTAGCAAAACAGAACACCAATAATCAAAAAATTTCCGATTTTCTCTTAACTTTTGACCCGCTACGGATCTCTGAGCATGCCATGCAACCAAAGAATATGAGTAATGCGCCTCGTATTTTAGCAATGGGTGTTGCCGCAATGAATCTAGTAGAAGCCGGGATAATTGTTTTGGAATCTAAGAGAGTAGACCGTACTGGTAAGGTGAGGATGTGTATTGGAGACCAAGACATTAAGATTGCATTTAGAGACGACCCTGAAGTTAAAAATCTAGGATTTTAATGATTAAGTGACATAAAATGCTACATCTCTCTTTTATCCCACGATTATTACTAAATATTATGGAACTATCTACAAACTAAATTTATTTGTTCAATGTAAAAAGTTACATTTTTATTATAATTATTACCCCGATGCGGGATTTTTTGTCCGACATACATTAAGGAAATGGATCGACCAAGTAAATGACATTTTTTTTTAAAAAAACCTATATTCTCTGTCTTCGCAAAGTCGGTTTCCACTCCAATGGATGGCTCTCAGGTGTCGCCGAATCATCCTGTTTCCAAATTTTAATTGTTTTATCTGCTTCTCCACATATTAACCTGAGACCAGTCTTGTCAAAAGTTGAACTCATAAGTCCAGCTTCAGCATCAAGTGATCCAGGCTGAGCAGTTGTATCTAATGCTTGATATCTATGACCAGTCTTCCAGTCCCAAAAAGACATAGAGCCGTTATCTCCTGTGTCATTATTCTCAGTCAGATATTAATAGATTAAAGGCTCCAACCAAACTTACCGCCAGAAAAAAGGACATTATCTTCATTTACAGCAAGAGTATTGATTATAGAGTTGTGTCCATCGAAATTTTGCATGAAAGCTCCTTCGGGGCATTTCCATTGTTTGATACTACCAGTGCTCCCTGTAGCGAATGTGAATTCCTTGGGATGAACAGTTAACGCCCGAACACCTTTTTTATGATGAGTTAGTACGCCCATCGTTTTTCCGGCTGCGAGATCCCAGAGACGGACTGTAGAGTCTAAAGAAGATGTAATAACTTGGGGATCAGCTTCTTGGCATTTAAGTTCTGATACTGTTCCCTTATGTCCAGATAAAACATGTATATTACTTCTAGTTCGCATATCCCAAACTCGAGCAACTCCATCGCGGCCACCCGTAACGAGGACATCTAGAGTTGGGTGTAAAGAAAGTGTATAGACACCAGAGAGATGGCCATGATAATGACGAATCACTTTATTTGTCTCTAAGTCCCAACATTTAACCATTTTATCTTCACCGCACGAAAAGAGATACGGATGCCTTGGCGATACAGCAAGACCGCGGACGGTTGATATATGACCTGTTAGAGTAAGACGTAATTGGCCAGTCGCAAGATCCCATATCTTGATTGTCCTATCACCGGCACCACTGACAAACCATTGATTATCTGGCTCAACCGCTAAGGCTCTAACCCAGCCTAAGTGTCCAGAAATAACTCTAGCAAGTTTCCATGGTGCATGCCATTCAGGCTTTTGTGTGGTTATCGCCGTTGAATCCTTCCTTACAAGATTAGAAGATGTTAGGTTTTGCTTTTTAGTTGATGTTTTCGCCAAAGTTAATGATGTAGATGTACTTGTACCCTCAATAGTTGTAGTACTCTTTTTTTTGGGTGTGGCACCCACAATAGCTTGGAGTGTTGGTGGTAATTGTATACAATTTCCGTACTCATTCCTCAATCTTATGGCATCTGCTATCTTTTCGGCTGTTTTTGGAAATGACTCATCGCTGAATCCACCCTGAAAGAGTATTTTGGTAAGGTTCCGGTTCGACTGCAAAAGATTTGCAAATTGTACGCACTCTCCATTATTATCATCCATTTTTTCAGGGTTCTCCGGATCATTACCCTTCACGTTAAGTCTAGCTACCGGACCTGAGGAGTTAGCTAGAGCAGACATTTCTTCCGGATATTCTAATGTTGATTTTAGTATGGTATTAAAAAACTTAGATTGAGAAAAAGCTCATTGTGAATCGGCTAATATAAGAAACTAAGGAATTAGATTACCATAATTGTGCCTTCGATTACCTAGGTGGTCGGCATTGTAAATACAAGGAGATATCAATTGATAACTCTAGGTGTCGAATCTGATCGCAAGAGGCAAGTTAGTGATCATAAGAAACTCGTTTAGGATATGTTATATGTTTACTTTAAGGTAAACGCTTCCGGTACCCCCCCCCCCCCCCCCCCCAATTTCCTACATATACCCCCTGCAAAATCAAAAATAGGTTTAGCGTAATTTATGATAAGTTTAAGCGAGATGGCAGGTAAAAGGCTCGTTTAAATTTCACCAAAGGTACGAAACCCCCTTCTAAAAATTAGCTAAAGATTGAAGTTTACTTTACTACATACGCAATTCTTTAGTTTCTTGGTCAGGAAAGGAGCTTCCTAGTCATCGAATAATGAAAAATGCTGTTCATTTTTTATAGCTTTTGCTTCGATGGATCGAAACTATGTCAAAGTATGGAATCATGTACATTCAAGCACAGATAAACGCCGTCAACTTATAGATCGTCGTCCACAAAGATATTCTACGGATCTCACACAGTTGATGTTTCTAGGCCTAGAAGCCGTCTGAAGCTAGATTGTGCAGAAGAACGAACTTGTTCACCGGATGAAAGAGATTATACTAATCTACTACCATTTCCCTTCAAATCAGTGTTTCAATAGCTGTGATAAAATTGCAGATTTCAAAACCGTTAATTTTATATTTAAACTATCAAAAATATCCCTCCAACGTTTACTTTTTTAGAATACTCCGACGTCACCATTGAAGTCGCGATTCCTCCCGACACTTGTTTCCTGTTGCCTCTCCCTCGCGTTGAGTTGATGTGACCTAAGATCGAAAAGGTGGTTCTATGACGGTGCCAGTTGGTCAACTACAAATTCTGATGATTTCAGGGTATCAAACTCATAATAAAGATGGAGAAGAAGACAAAGAGCTTCAAGAATTAACTTGCTATCATATCAATGCGGGTGAATATTCTCCAATTTTTATATTCCCAATGTTGTTTCCATCCATTTCTTCATTATGTAGCTGAAAGATGAGCCAGTGGTCGTTAGCCACGCTCTGCTACAATCTGGATTGAAAAGTGATCCCGTACTGCTTTGTAGAAAACCCAATTGCTTTAACATCAAACGTATTTCAAGTGGAGCAAGGTGTGGGATGAATCACGAAATAGAGTCATGCTTAACTCAATTGGCGTGCGTATTTTGTCTAAGTTCTGTAAAGGAGTTTGGATAGAAGTTAGTGATCCCAATTCTACTTATCTTAATTATTTTTAAGCCTTATAGATATCTATAATTTTTGATATCCACTTTTTGTCTTTTCCTATCGCGAGAAGATTACTGTTTTTGGGGGTCTTTAGAGCTTCAATTTGAATCATGGCTAGTTTTCGAAAAGACTGATGAGAACATCTACTGATGGGCTCATGATTACGTTCTCTGTGCGTTATAATAATTATCTATCCCATGTCCATTTTATCCAGCGCATAGCAGGCGAATGGACAGTCGATTAGTTTACTGGCGGTACGTCCTTTTTCTTCACCAAAAATTTAAAACTTATCACCGCGTTTGCATCGAAGAACTGCTTTATGTACGAGGCCAGTCTTTCAAGAAGTCTCGTTGCACGTCTTTTTACGATAGCTTGACACTGATTATCCACATAAACTCTTTGTAGACTCCCTCCGGGTCATTCTCCGGGCCTCAATAACGAAATTCTTACAAGTTGGTCCCGGTGCGGCTCGAACACATTTGAAGATTCATTTCCAGCATTAGAACCGAAAACTTGTGCGACACTTTCTACTCTACGGGAGTTCAGGGAACAAAGACAATACAGGATTTGGGTTACAGTTTCTAAGGGAGGTAATTTCAAGCAAAAAACACAGTCAAAGCCAAGGACTGCAACAAGTAGCGGGACAATTGAAAAAGTCAGCCACGGCACAAAATCAAAATAAAAAAAACAGACGCACCAAATAATGGTGCTGCAAATTCAATTTCTAAAGACGATCGTCTTTTTAATCGTCTTTTTCTTCGAATCCCACCCAATCATGAACGGCGCAATTTCACCCCTGCTAGAATTCGAGAGGCTGTCATTCTTAAAATGGGTTGTTCACCTACTACTATTGATAGAATAAAACCAGTTTCATCGGGCTACACTATAGTTGTAAAAAGCGAGACGGGGTGCAAGCTTCTCTTATCTCTATCTGACCGCTTTCCTGAAGAAATTTTGTTGGAAGCGGCTCGCAATCGGATCAGCCACATTCTGCCCTACATCCCAACTCACATTATAATAATAGAAGATGAAAAACCTGTAGAAGGTAATGAAGTGATCGCCGAACTTGAGCAAGTCACCGGCTTAACACCAAAATCTGTCAGGTATAGGGGTAAAAGCAAAGTTGGGACACCATATCTCACATGGATGGTGTTTTGTGTTAAAGATTCAGCTCCCAATCCTGGATTCCGGCTTTTTGCTGGTTCAGTTCGAGCTACTCCTCTGAACCCTGGACAACCAAAATTAAACTGCAAGCGATGTCTAGGATTTTATTCTACGGGATGTTGCTCTCGTGCTCCAGCTTGTGGTAAATGTGGCTCAACCATGCATTCTGAAGAGGAATGCGAAGCACTCACAAAGTGCCGCAATTGCGGTAGACCTCATCGATCGGATAGCCGGAAATGCTTAGCTCGTCCTACCAAAGCAGGCAAACCAACAAAGAAACAACTTCAGGTTAACAGAATTGCAGGACAACGAGAATTAAATGCAGTAAATAGAGCAACAGTCGCTATAGATCGCGCAAAAGTAGCTTGTATATCAATTAATACTACTCCAGCCTCTAGCCCTGAAACTCAGGCTGGTACTGTTCCTGCGTCAGCTGAATCGGCCGTCGCCACCCCCCAATAATGTTAAGTAGCCATTGACACCATATACCTCCACTATCTGAACTCGAATTTTTGTCACTAAATCTATTTAAGCATACTACAGTCCATTGATAATTTTTGCATATGATGCAGCCCCTTCCGCCGTTCCTAATAGCCAATTGATAGCTTCATGGGTTGTTCGTTTTCCAATTTGCTTTCTTACTATTGCTCTTGCCAAGCGACAGAAGATAAGATAAG
>PEDP01000701.1:0-18895 GCA_002918395.1 Erysiphe pulchra | reverse complement strand
AGTACAAAATAATTTCACTAAATATAAAACAGTTACTAAAACAAAAATTTCCGTTTGTGCCAACTAATGATATGCTATCTTGAAATTGTAATTCGAGAAATTTAAATCGGTCTTTTTCAACTTAGTTTTGGATAAAATTTAATAAAACCTTGCATGAAGATAATTGTGAATTGGCACAATTTTACATTAGATCAGAGCGAACAGGCATATATCACGTGCGCGTAAAATTTTGTACCCGTATTATGGGACGTTTACCGTATCCCCTGACGTTGTACATACATCGTCTTTTTTTTGAAAATCGAAAGTATTTTATCAAATATCCAAAAAAAAAATATATGAAAATATAAAAATAAACTCGGTTTTTTACTCTGAAAAGAATAATTTCCGTTCCAAACCCGTGTTTTAAAGACACTAAAATCTTTTTCTTTCATGATATTTTTACCACCCCCCCACTCAAAAAAAATATACATTTGGATTAGATCTCAAGTTTTAGTGATCAATAACAGTTATTTTATGTTTACTGTGGCAGCTATGGCTGTTCTTATTTTAGCAGGGACTATACAGGGATCTAGCGAATCACTGACAATTATAATTTCTTTTATTGTTAATAAGAACTAATAAAGGAAGAAACTGTAAAGTTTTAAAACGTCTGTTAAAGACCGTAAATGTAAATAGATTCATCTTGTTCTTGAGACAGAAAATAGACAGTATTTAGCCACCATCTTTTTAAGCATTGTTTTGGTGATAGCCTTTCACATTTACTTCATGTAAATACAACCCTGAGCTAAAAATAAAGTAGAATAATAGAGTTATTGAGCTAAGGTCCATTCTCTTTAAAAAATGGCATTTATTGTTCTGTTGTTATGAGCCTACGTTAACTGCTATTGGTTTATCTTTCATAATCTCCAAGTCAGTTAATTCTTCATTTTTTTGAATAACAAGACCTTTTTCATTTGCCAAATGTAAGAGGCAAATGAAGCAGTAACTGGTGGAAATTTCGCTCATGTCTTGCTTTGGGTAAACATTTTGAAGGTTTTTCATGATGGATGAAAATTTAAGAGAGGTACCAGCCTCCATATCTACTTCTTCGTCTGGTGTTGGCAGTCTACCAGGTTTTTGATTTTTTGCCTATAAAGTTGTTAATAACCTCCGATTCAATACTATTAATTGGGGGTTCTTACAGTCTGTGTTAAGTCAAAATTAATTCCTTTCCAAAGCTCTTCTTTTAATTTCCGGACGTCGACTTTCTTAGCAACACGAGCGAACTGTACATAATCTGGGCGCTGTCGACGATTCTGGGTTATGAGATGATTTCTAAATGCTCCTTCATCATCGTGATGAACACCATATTCAACATTCCCACCGGTATCGATGGCTTTTTCTTCGCCTTCGTAAGTGGATAAATTAGCCTGAGCATCCATGTATTCAGCGTGATCACCATCCAAATCCTCTATTGTTTGGATTTCATTATCCTGAAAAAAGTTGGCGTCGTAATTGCCATGAGTTTCTGCACTTGTTGGGCTGTCTTCTTCCTTAGGTTGTGCCCAAAAAGGCTCATTTAAATTTTCGTCTTGCTCAATCTGATGAGAGTTTCTGGAAATGAGGTCAATTTGGTGTGATCCGAGACGTTTAGTCGGTTTGAGAAAAAGTCTTAATAGATGATTAGAGCTGAAATGTTTATCGTCAGGCAAGAGATTTTTATTTTTATTTTTTCGTTCTCTTTTAGGTAGAGATATTACGGTATTTGATGACGCTTGAGTAAAGATAAGTTCGGACAAACTTGTGTTCAGTTGAGATAAAAAGTCAATTTCAAATAACTCTTTTTCTTTCTTGGCTTTGGGAATCGTCGCTGGCTTATTCGTATCCTTGATTTTTCGTATTCTCCAATGTTCAGGACCGGCCCAATTCTTTCGTAAGCCATCATCAAAGTAGCTGAGAATATTTTCATGTTCTGGTGCAATAAAATTGAATGAACTTCTAACGTCCGTATCTTCGCATTCACCAACTTCTAAACTATCGTAACCAGGACCCATGTCATGTACTCTATTTGAAGCTTCAACACAAGCATCACGTGCCCATGCCTCTCCACCTTCACCAAATCCAGTATCGACAAAATTTCCCATTAGACCGTCTTCGTCATTATCTTCATCATCTAAAATATTTTGATGATCGTCAGTAGTAGATAAGACTGATCCATTATTTGATTCTTTCCTAGAGATAGATTTTTCTTTTTCCGAGCGCCATTCATCAGGAGCTTTTAAAAATGGAATTTTAGTTAGGTTGCTAGATGCATCGCCAAGATCAAAGTTCTTCAGAGAGGGGCAGATGTCTTGATCATCTAAAACCTCTAGATTGGGAAAGAAGCGTGCTCCAAGTGATGTAATGTCAATATCTTCGTTTTCATACACATTTGGCTCAGTTGTGATGGCTGTTCCGATAGACAATCTGAGTTCCGAATTATTACTCAATTTAAGACTTGCGTCTTCCTTGCCTGAAGCTGAGCTCTCATTAAAAGCATCAATAGCATCATCGCTGCTATCAAAAACAATCCGTCCTTGACAATCAATTGAAAGATGGTTTAGTAAAAGTCCTTTTGCACCGCCTTCGTCAAAATCAGCAGAAGCTTTTTTGAAAAGGGGATCCACAGAAAATTCTAGCTCAAATTTTTTTAATCGTAATGTCTCAAAAGAACTTGCAAGAGTTGTATCACAAGATCTTTGACTCTGAAAGAGTAAAAATTAGCTATGAAGCCTTACAAAATACATATCTTTTGTTCTGTACAGTTTGAAAATTTCCTCAGAAGAATAAATAAACTAGCCGGAGCAATTTCTGACTATTGAAGCCTATCTATATGATTGTAAGACTTTAAAGGAGAAATAGTATTCCTCATTTATAATTGAAAAAAAAGTTATCTGTATCTCTGTGTATGGATGTTTTTATTTTCCAAAAATGTGGACTCGCGGGGAATCGAACCCCGGACCACTCCCAAATCTAAATTTTTGATGCTAAGGGAGTATTATACCACTAAACCACGAGCCCATAAGATGAAAAATAAAATGTGTATTAGGTGTTATGTTTTAACTCAAATAATCCTTAAGTTTTTATTAATGCCTAAAAATTCTTGGCTACATCGAGACATTATGGCGATAAATGATTGCCACTCAGCATGCGCAAACTTGCTTGCTTGTTACAACCACTGAATTTTTAATGAATTTTCGGTTAAAATACTTTTGACTGTAAAATTTTATGTGTAAAAAGTTTTAATAGAAAATTGGGGAAATGAAGGTTAAATGATCGGACTAACGATACGATTTAACCTTTTTGTTTTCATCATTGATGAGACCAATTTCACCATTCTTTCAAATAGCGAATAAGCCCTTTTTTTTTCAAAAGAGGTATTTGTAAGAAAATTTAACAATGACACATCAAAGAAAATAAGGACTTACTCTTTTTTTAGGTCGTTTTCGAACCACTCCATCTTCCTCTTCAACATCTTCTTCACTTTCTTCTCCGTTCTTATTTTCTGTTTTCTTGGATTTGTTGTTGGCACTATCTGCCAACCCGCTGAGTAGTTTACCAGTTTCAGTAGCAACGCTGTCGACTCTACTTGTGTAAATTTTGACACATCCATCCAATGTACAGCTAGCCTTTTGAAAGTTGACACTATCGCCTTCTTTTAACAGTGATAGGTCATGAAAGTAGTCGATTAGAGCAAAGTTCCATGAATTTGTGGCATTTATCTTGTTGTCGGTTGCCATCCTCATCCATTCCTCGAAATTAGCTAGTAGTGGCACTCTTTTCATTGGAGTGACAGCATTTCCTCCAAGTTTGAGTAAGCCAGCATCAAAATCATTCTCTTTAACAATCCTTCGTGGTGTTTTTAGATTAGAAGGGGGTGATGAGCTACCTGCTCTGTCAGAATTGGCTAGTCTACGTACTGGACTAGCCGCCGCTTTGATCTGATTAAGGTGAATATCATGAAGTGCTTGTCGTGACTGAAGTCTTTTGGCTTTCTCTTGTGCGTCATCATTCAATGGAATCCTGGCTTAATTGTTAGTCAAAGGGCAGGACAAATTTAAGATCATGTCACAACATACTTTATAGGCGATTTAGATGGAGAGCCAGCTAATATTATTGATGTACCACGTTTACGACTCGCTCCAGCCTTAGACATTGTAAAAGATTTTGCAAAATCTTTGTGAACGGTGAGGTTCAGTAGCTGTATTTTGGAAGATGAAATATTATATGTCAGGAGGCGTGAAAAGTAAACAAACAAGGATGGGGCACAGAAACGTTAGAAAATGATGACTAATCTGCTTCTATGCAACGAAATATTTGGGCACAATAGAAAACCCAATCATCATTTTGCACTGATTAGCCGGTTCAGGGATTAAAGCAGTAAATTTGGCGCTCCCCAAACGCATCCATCATCTATATAGTGCGTCTGGGGTCGGATGGTAAAGTGGTATACCGTCCGGGCCCCTCTCCCAAGTAGAGTCTGGGTAGCCTCGGCACCTACCCCACTCGAGACAGGAGATGGTTGGTTCAAATTCAACAGACCCAATCAGATTCCGCACGATGGATATTTACAGGATGGTGAAGGCATGTCTGGATAATCCAGGGTTTGTAATAATTTCCTTGGATGGATGTTAACGGATGAAGGGCGACCAATTGTGAAGGAAAAGCGATTGTATATTGTAGTAGCATCTACAAATGGAATCTGAGGTACGAGTGTACGTTCATCTAACATTTAAATAAACACTGTCTCTGTTTCATATTCCCACGGCTGTTTACACAATAAATGAGTTTAAAAAATGCGTCTGGGTAATTCTCTGTCACATAATTGATCGCAACAAATCTCGTCAACTATAGGGGTATTCCAGGGCGTCAAGTCCTACTCTGCACCTCCGCGTGGTGGTGCCTGGGAACCCTTTCTCTCGTTAGAAAGGAGCCAAGCAGAGAGGCAATCATCCTACCCTTCAGGAACCCCATTCATTCTCGCGGGAGTCAGTCGGCTTCGTCTCTACATCACAATCCCCTATCACCCATCACCCTCTCTCCGAAGCATCCCCACGACTGTGCCAGGAAGTCAGAGTGAAGGGCTCTGCACTTCCAAATACACAAATCCTAATGAAAATGAGCTGGTGGCGCAAGTGGTCACGTGCTTTTTGGACTTTCTAGGAGTGACAGGTTGGATTCCTGTATGGCTTATTGGAGGGAGACTGCGGCTGCTCGTCGAAAAAGAGTACGGGAGGAATAGCTGAGGTTTTCCCTTAGTCTGTGGCTTTTTGGGTCATAGTGAATACGTTCCTACCCATTCGACCTAATGTAACTAGCATCTGGATAGTGTATTGGGAGAAATTAGACACCAGGTGGGCATCGCTGTAGTTTGGAGGACCATGTATTCCAGATGTCTTCCATACGTGTCATGAACAACATTCGCTGGCTAGAGCCGACACGATAAAATATAAACTAAACTATAGGGGTATTCCACGTGAGTTTTATGCACGATTGGTAATCGAAAATGTTTCCACACGATGATTATTAATCAGCAAATACTACACCAAAAACACCAAAGTTCTTACTTCATCAACCTCGAATCCCAAAATTACAAACGAAAAGTATATTTTTATATTCCAAAATTTAGTAGAATATTTGAGTATCAAATCTACATTAAAGAGCCTCTTTTGGTAGCTAACCGAGAGATCTGTAACTCGGGGTAAGTAAGTATAATCATGTGGCTATGGCGAGGCTTCAAAGCTGAGGCTTTAGAGAATCTCGACTTTACAAATAAGGCAACATCCCTATCATCACACTAGGCATCTACCATCTACGGGGTTTGCAATGGATTTTTTTTAGAGTTTAAAGCAGTGATACCGATATCTTTTCAGCAAGTTCGCCACAACTATTTTTGACTGCGATTTAACGAGATCCCAAAAGAATATCTGATCGTCAAAGATTCCCTTGTAAAAAAACAATCAAAGTAATGCTACTATGTAAAGATTGGGAGTTTTGTAGTAATGACTTGTCTCTAGCCCCAAATAGAAAAATGTATACTTTTTTACTTTTTTTTAAGCATTTTCTTAATAATTAATTACCTTACATTTGATCTAAATAGCGGGCGTGAACGAGTAGGGCATGCCTGAAGCCGTGATCCCGATTGGCTCCACCGGTTCCGTACCTAAAGCGTTTAGGCCTTGGACCTTAAATAGAATAAATAAATAAATAAACCACAATGGGGACGTTCAAAGATCTCTTTATAAAACTGCGTAAGAAAAACTGCACAGGAATTAAGCGAGATTTCTGCAGGTTGATGTCAAATTGATATCAATACGGGTTTTTTGGAATCCGACGTGATATATGTCTACTTCACATTGTAGTATTTAAGACGCCTTCATTTTCCAATGTGTGTCAAATATCACAAAATGAGGTTGACGTTTATCACGTCGAAATTCAAAAAATGCTTGATGACCTCAACTTTACATCAAATTGACCTCAACCTGCAGAATTCTCGCTTAATTCCCATGTAGTTTTTCCTATACAGATTCAAAAAGAGATGTTTGAAAGTCACTCATAAGAACTTCGCACTGATCATCACCAACGTCTTAGTTATCCTTGACCTATTATTTTATTCTCACGATTCCTCCATCTACAATTCTTTATCAGTCTCCGCCTTCTACACCCGTGTTTAAACGTTTGAATAGAGACATGTGTTCTTAGGCAGACAATATTTTAAGATAATTATCAAAAGTTGAATACTAATTTATTTTATTTAGATCAAAATACTTCACCGAACTGGTCAAAATCCATAATATATCATAACTCAACTAGGAATTTTTCGAGACAGATTGTGTATTCATCTCCTCGCGAAAATGAGATACCCAATCAAGCTCGATGTTGGCTGGAGCTCACGCTTAGCTCTCTAAGATTACATTGATAAAGCTGAGAACAATTTGAAGTTACCCCCTGATAATTATACGATGAGCTATCTAGAGCTAGCTAGCATCTGGGTCCTTTCATTACTTGGACGTGAATGAAAGGGTAATCTAATCTGAATTGGAAAATGGCCCACAGCTCACAAAACTCATTGAAAGCATGAACGAGAGGTGTCTGGACGTTACAGAAGAGGATGGTAGGCTGACAGAAGATTAATTGTTAGATCTTTAAAAGATCTTTACTTGATTAGTTTTTGTTTTTTGATAGTTTAAAACTCAAGTTTGATTTGGATCAAGTTAGCAGAATGTACAAAATCAACCGCATGTGAAAAACACCATGTGAAATCTCCATGGTCAAACTAAATTGAGTATTGAGTGTATGTAGATAGATCATGCCATATTGAGTTTAGCAGACCTATGATACACTGTAACAACTCTAAGAAGTGTGACTCGGTACTGGGTGGGTATTGCTGGAGATGTCTTCCATACGCGTCATGTACAATGTACGCTGGCTAGAGCCGACACGATAAAATATAAACTAAACTAAAGTAAGAAGTGTGACCTCCGAGGAAACTACAACGTTACAACCAAATTGCTGACAACAACAATCAATCCATCCATTATGACTAAAATTGTGATCATCAAGCATATACTCTGTTATGGTGATCTAATATAGAGCCTTGCACAACTCTTATGCAAGCACATGCCTATGTATAAATACTTAAATGCATAGCTTAGTGCATTAATAGTATTGTGTGTAATTAATGGCTATCACGATGACAGAGTCGGTATAACCAGACTTCTTATCTTATCCTCAGAATTCGATTCGCTCTTTGTATCCACATCTTTTACCGTTGCACTACATTCCACTGTAAGATGTAAAAATGGGAGAGGAAGTATAACAGAGAATTTTAAGCACTCGACGAACATAAGGAAATTGAATAATATAAGTAATTTTTCTTTTAGGACCCGTGAATTGCAATGTTCGCTAGGCCAGCAATCATTAGTCACTCAATAAGTTAGATAAAACTGTATGTTCAGTTCTCCTTCCTCCGGAATTGTTAAAACTTATATCTACAGAAAATTTCCCTCTATATTCCTTAAGTTAAGTTATGTCTAGACGTATTTCGTTGAACCTGCTATCAAGTCTGTGCTTGTATATATGCACGCCACTCGATAAACATATATCTCTCAGTAATCGCATCGCCACTTTGATATATAGTTATGTGATGCCTAGATATATTCACAACATTCGACAAGGTGTCTAGTTGATGCTGGAAAAATGTTTGATCATTTATCTGTTCTCACTCCATCTTAGTGATCAAGGGCTTGGGAACTTGATTGGCCCGGTCTTTCTTCCAGTACAGCCTCAGTCTTAACGTTATGTATATCTTTACGAGAAGCGCCTATAGTTAGGCCTTCCTCCCTAAGGATTAAGCATATCTGTTTAGGCTTGACTCTAGTTTAGATTTACTCTCGAATGCGAATTTTTCTTTATGAATCTAGGCGACAATGTTCGATAATAGAGGAGTTGTTACTTGCTTCGTAATTATGTACCAAAAGTTCAGTATGTCTATGACAAAGAGTCCACTGGCAATTAAAACTATCGCCTAATTTCGTTGAGACCATACATCCTGATCAAAATGTTCAAGAAGTTTGAAAAGAACAATACCAATTTTATGAGTATTCCGTGTGCATTGTCGAGAAGTATCATTGTCTACATATTTTGATTCCGACTTTCCTGGGCATGCATTTACGAGTAATGTAACGTAATAGGCAGCTATTTATCTTATCTATTTTTTGCTTTATTAATATATATTCAATCTATTTGGTAGAGCCTCATATTCAGCTTTGGCGGGCAGTGACAGAGGTTGAATATTTGACCTAATCATAGAATATTGATTGGATGGAAAATTTAGGATATTTGAATGTTTTTAAGGATGTGTCAAATTTTATTAGAATCATCATGAGTGCATCCATCATTCAAGAAAATGGGTTGTATATGAGACTGTACTAGGTAGGTAACAAACATATGTAAGATTCACATAGGTGAAGACTGATTTTCTTCCAACAGTATTTGGGTTTGGCTGGCTGGTCTTACCGCCTACACTTTAGGAAAAAGATCCATTAAGGGGGGCGACGTAGGGGGATGCAGATATCATATATCATTTCAAGGGGCTTTCGGTATCACCCGTCCTTTCCCCCACTTTTTTATGCGTATAAACCCGTAAATCCGACTTCGTCATTTCTGTCTGAAAATTTAGATACATTCAGATTCTTCAGATATTCCATGACTAATAATTAGTCTTTTTTAGAAAGTGGGTTTTGCAAGAGTGAGCTTTTTTCACATTTATAAACTTGCTTGCTCATCTTCTTTCTCTAACGGCTGGCTCCAAATGGTCATGACCACATCCAACAACCAACATTCCTTCATCACCAACCTCGAAATGTCGAATGGGATTCAATATCCCAGATCTTCAACGATGGCATTTTACTATTTACGTCAACTCTGCCAGAATGCCTGATTCCAAATACCAAGCCCACGAAATTTTTTTAAGAAACTGGGAAGACGTCGTATATGCAGGTGACGAGGTTATTACGCTATTTATCAATATTGTTCTGATCGGAACCCAAATTTATTTATCTTTTCTAAGGCACAGATTTATTAAAATAGTGTTTTTCATGATATTTGAATTTAATCATACAAAATCTAATCATGTAACGAAAATTACGAGTTTATTTCATGTAACTATTCAATTAGTATATATGATTCACGAGCCTATAACACATTAAATACATATTTTTTACCAGGGCCACAAATTACTCACACATGAAAGCATGATGCACATTAAAAACATATTTCTATGGCTTATAGAGACTATCAATCACACCGACGTAATTATCGTTTTACCATGAACTATATGAAATCTTTGATAATTATAGCAGTTGTTGACGGATTGTACTGTAAGGATTTTCATATCTCATTAGTCATCAAAGAGTAGAACTAGATAAAGTCACGTTGCGCGCAGCTACATCTTCTCCCCGTCCCTAGTAGTGTAAGCTATATGTAAGCAAATTTGAACAATCAGACTTCAACCTTCTAAGGGCTCACATGAAATATAAAATCATGCTTGGGAGTTATTGCAGTCCATGTCTTTCTCAACGGCTTACAACCGCAAGAAAAAGTCTTGGAACTACAATCTCCAAGCCTTTACGTTCAGCGTTATATGCCTCGCTTGTTTAGCTATTCTGAGCCTGGTTAAAGGTCAAATAAATGGGGCTCTACAAAAAGCATCGTTGGTGGAATACCATACAGCTCAGCTAGTGAAGAGAGATGAAGATGTACGCTGGCAAAGGATTCACTCTAAGCTAAACCTCTAGTCAAGATACGCTAACATGATCACCATAGTGTAGACTGGTACATCATGCTCGCGACAAATGTGCTTTCATTAAAGCCAACTGTCAAGACGAAGAAGCAGGCTTATTATCATATCTATCGCTTTACTACTGCCTTTTAGTCAATTTTCATATGTTGGCTTTCGGAATTATTTCACTCTGGCTGGCCTTACTATTTACGACTATCGGAATTGCTGCCTCTGATTTTTTCTGTATAAACCTTAACACAGTTGCTTCGATACTAGGTTTGAGTGAGAGTATTGTTGGCACAACTTTTCTTGCTTTTGGGAATGGCAGTCCTGATTTTTTTTCGACGTTTGCTGCTATGAATTCCAATAGCGGGAGTTTAGCAGTAGGGGAGTTAATCGGGGCTGCAGCCTTCATAACTACTGTAGTAGCTGGCTCAATGGCTTTGGTTAAGGAGTTTAGGGTTGGAAAGAAAAACCTAGTTCGAGACGTGGGATTTTTTACCGTCGCCGTTTGCTTAATAATTCAATTTTTGGCTGATGGTCTTCTGTATCTATGGGAATGTCTTGTGATGGTTGGATACTACTTGCTTTATGTGGTCGTTGTCTGCGTATGGCATTGGCATTTTGAGGTTCGGAGAAAGAGGCGGGAAAGGGAGGTCGCTACTAGCTGTCAGTTCTTAAATAGAACAAATGAAGACATTATTTCGCAAGAGGGAAATACTTTTGATCAAGAAAATCTAAATGGACAGAGATGTTACAGAGATATTGAAGATGTGAACAATTTGGAGCAGGGACCTTTTCCTGATTTAGTCTCTTGTAAAAATAACGATGAGTACAATGATAGCGATGAAGAAACAAACCAATCGATCCGATTAGCTGCTGAACTGACAAACAATATGCGAGTTACGCGCTCAACACGTTCTCGTAAGAACACAATTACGCCGATAAGGCCAAGTCTTGTTGGTGCACTGGAGTTTCGATCTTCATTTGCTTCTTTTGTGGAAAAGACACGGCAAGTAAATGAGCCGCTCATTCAATATCCAGACGACCTAGCTTTTATAGATCCATTTGCCCATGAAATCACAGCTCTAGGTTCTGAACTGTCACCATCGAGGATAAGGGCAGCTTCGTTCAATGATGCAACCAAAGTAAAAGCATTCGAATCTCAGAACAGCCGTGGGCGACATAAATCAAGCGTCGAGATACCTAAGTTGATCGTGGAATCCCAAAAAAACCTCAACTTTCCAAGTAATAAACAAGCAGGTCTATTATCGGCACCAGTAGGCTTTTCCTCCCCAAGATCAGTTCTTACAAGAGCTGGTCTTTCACATAGTAATTCCCTACATAAACGCCTACCTACTGAGATATATCCTGCACTAGAAGACGATATACCTGCTGTTAAGATTCTTTTAGCTAGTCCCATTAAAGTCCCTGATGAACCCCCTGACCCTATAAATGAGACCTCTGGATTATTACACCTTGACACACAACACCTCCAGGTGCAGGCTCCAGCGTCACGGGTTAGTTCTCATTCACGTCAATCATCAACTTCAACTTTTCCCATATACTTCGAGCTTCAAAATGGCTCATCTATACGTGCATCAATGCCTTCTAGTCCAGTCCTACAAAATAGAACGTTTGGATCAAATACAAGTGATCAAGGTCCAGTGTGCCAGGAAGATTCTATTGATGGGTGGCCGTATCGGTATTTTCCAAATCTTTATACGATTGGATGTACACTGTTTCCAACTTTATGTACATGGAGACAGAAAAGTGTTTGGGATAAGTTTGTCAGTGTTGTATCAGCACCCAGTATTTTTCTACTCGCTATAACTCTACCTGTTGTGGAGTTAGAATCCCCTGAAGACTCTAAGAGTTACCAAGAATTAGAAAATATTTTACATTCTAATGCTTCTTCAAGAATACCTTCACGAAGGGGTTTGCAAGGAAATACGCCAGTTGAAGTACGACCTGATTGGCTTGCGTATACGCGATCCAAAGATAATCAAGGCAATTTTTCATTTTTAAATCAATTACATGGACCTCAGTCGCATTATACACCTAGTGTTGGATTATCACGCTCTCACTCGATTGCATCACATGTGAATGATATCGCATTGGGTCAGAATGAATTTATGCAGAATACTTTTGTAACCTCCCCATCAGATATATGGAATAGATGGCTTGTATCTATTCAAGTTTTTACTGCACCAATATTTTTAGTATTTATCTTCTGGGCAAATAGTGCTAAGAGAGACTTCCATCTACTTTCTGTAATGATGCTTTACTCCCTATTAGGCTCGCTTATCACATATTCGATTCTTGTGTTAACAACATCTCCTTACCAAGTTCCGAGATATCGATTCATATTGTGTTTTCTGGGGTTTGTCGTTTCGATTGCATGGATATTCACAATAGCTAGTGAAGTTGTGGGTGTTCTCAAGGCTATTGGAGTTATTCTTGATATATCTGATGCAATATTAGGTTTAACTGTCTTTGCTTTGGGCGGCTCTCTTGGTGATCTGGTTGCAGATATTACTTTAGCACGACTTGGGTTTCCAGTCATGGCTCTCTCAGCTTGTTTTGGAGGGCCAATGTTTAACATATTACTCGGTATTGGATTAAGTGGTATTTATGTCACAGTAAATGAAGCAAACAAAAAACATAAAAAGAACCCTGCTCATGATATTTTGTATAAACCATACCATATTGAAGTAAGCAGTACATTAGTTATTAGTGCCATGACTCTGCTCGCTGCTCTTGTTGGGATTTTAATAATTGTTCCCCTTAACAAGTGGGTAATGAGAAGGCGAATTGGGTGGGGTTTGATAACACTTTGGTCTGTCAGTACCATTGTAAATGTTGGTCTGGAAATAAGTGGTGTGCTGAAAATTTCTAGCAAAGGCTCTTACAGCGTTAGCAGTTAAGAGTGTATATCGGTAATTTAGTGCAATTTAGTTTTCATGCAAAAAGCCATTATAAAAATTTAACAATATAACGAAGGAAATGAAAAGTTTAAGTTTTTGTAGAAAACGGATCGTACTCTAAGTAACTAAATGGGTAGGTAGTGAGCTAGATCGAGTGACTTAGTTCAGACGTGACTGCTGTCACATCGAATAGAAGGGAATGTTGTTTCAATTTACAGTGAAATGAAGATAATGTGTTTGTTTCAGTACCTTCCTTTTATAGTGGTTCAAGTCCAATTACGTCATATCGCCTCAACCCAGCGCGCGAGGATTTGTTTCCACATTGTTCAGACATCATCAGAAAATATCCCAATCACGTTCATTATAATGAGTGGTGATCTACCAAATCGACCCCATATTCCCATGTCCCGCATACGTGTAGAACTAAAAACACCTAGGAATTATCACAATTATCCAGCTCCTCCTCTGACCCTACCCTAGTGCAAAAAGTGTGTGAGTGGGGTATTTCCGGCTAGGACGGATTCAACTAGATTTCAAACCCTGCTTCATAATCTGGAATAATTTCATCACCAATATTCGAGGTTCGATGTACAATGAGCGAAATGTCTCTAATATTTTCAAACAGCCGGACTTAACCAAATCACCGAGATCAAGTGTTCTGCAGCTTCATGATCAACCGAAAATACCAGCAAATCTAGATCAACGGCGGAAAGCGCGAAGGCCATCTCCTGGTGTAGCAGCTCGATTTCAGGCCTTGCGCTTCGGAAAAGAATCAACTAAATCAGATATCAGATCTCGTAATAACGAAAAAGTTGGTCGAATTCCAGAAAATAAAATAAACAGTCTCGACAAGAGGCACAGGGCTAATTCTGAGATACCTTCTATTTCAAAAAGTCGAAAGCGGAGTCAAGGTGGTAGTCCCCTGGAGTTAAAGAAAAAAAATTCGGATGGAAATTCTACGGATATCACTGTTTTTAACTCTGTTGAAACGACGACTCAGAACGATATAGCTGTGAGCTCTCAGGCTTTATCCTCAATGGTTCAATCTGAACAAGTATTAATCGAATCCCAAATAAATAAGTTAACTTCCCTGTCAGGCAGCAATGTTGCAAGCGAATACTCAAATAAAATGAATACCCCAACTGGGAACTTTCAATCTCTCAATCAAACCTCTCCTTCAGCATCAAAAGAAGTACTTTCAGATCCTAATAAATCCGACCGCAAGATGTCAGAAGATCCACCTGGCTTTAATCCCTATGGGCTGCAGCGAAGTGGATCCATATATACGATTTCTCGGGCTTCGTTTACAAGTCAGCTAGCTCAACTGACTTCTCTCCAACTCCCTGACGCTGAATCCCTTTCCTCGAAAATTTCAGCAATTCCAACGGCTAAAGTTGCTTCAAAGGCTCTATTCCGAGCTGCTGAACAGATCCAAAGCTGGATTGTGAAAGCCTCCCAGGTTATCGCTGGTTTGATCGACGAGGATGATGTTGAATGGGCAGCTGCTGGCGGAAGAGTAGGCTTGGCTGAAGTCGATAAAGCAATCAGTCGTTTCGAAAAGCTTATTGAAGTTTACGTCTCTGCAATTGAGTTACTTCAAAGTCGGACAGATATATCTGATATCCCTGCAGAAGAACACAACAATATTATTTCTCAAGTTGAAATTATTTTAGCTGAATGGGCTAAAATTAAGAATACCTTGAAAGAAGTCAAGAATTCCGTCGAAATTGCAATGGAATGGGAAGAGCTTTGGGATACTGTTCTTGGAGATATTGGTTTAGAAATGGATATCTTAAGAAAATTAGTATTTGAAATGGAAGAAAAAAGACATAGATCTGCGATGAGAGATGATGATGATGCATTAGAGCTCGCCGAACTTGGAACAATTGTTGAAGAGACACTGCCTCATAAATCAGATATCAAACCTAATAGAAGCACTTTTTCTACAAATTCTCCTGTAATGCAAAGGTTACCGCAACAAATTGAGGTGACTTTTGATGATACAAAACTTTTAGCACTCTTTGCGAGAATGCAGCCCCTTCGTGCATCTTTGGACTTTTTTCCAATGCGTCTATCTGCATTCCTTTCGAAGGTTGGTACAAAATTCCCAACTGCCTGCAAAGAGCTCGAATCTAGATTTATGGAACTCGAAACGAACTGGAAAACTCTCGAAAAGGATGCTGAATCTTTACGCAAAGAGCTTGGTGAGGATCGCTGGGTTATGGTGTTCAAGGTAGCTGGCCGTCAAGCACAGAAAATGTACAGCTCTGTAGAGCGAAGTTTCATTAAGCTTCGAGAAGTTGTTGATAACGGTACTTGCATGGAGAATTCAATTGCATTGTGCAAGCGATACGAGAAAAAGAAGGAGTTTTATGGTCCTGCAATAGAACAAGTACTTTCTATTATTGACAAAGGTGTCAAGAATCGATTGACAGTTAATGGAGAGATTTTACGTCTTCATTGGGATTTTCAACATAAATGGGAAATACTAAAGGATCAAATGAATGAATTTGATAAACATTTGGAAAAATTTCAAGCAGAAAATATAAAAAAATGTCCCAAAGACTCAATTTTAAAAGTAAACAATAATGAGCAAATCACAAATGGTTATGTCCATAGTACACCACGTAGCTCCCCAGTGTCATCCATTGTGACATCGAGTCAGAAGGATGACCTTGATCTTACAACACCAGGGACATGCCAATCTAGAATCATAAGTAAGCACCCACAGGCCAACGGTAAAAGAACAAGTAGTCTACCAGTAAGCATAGCTCGTTACCGACGAAGTATATCAAGTAGTTTCTCTACCATTGGTTCATCTTTTGGAGCGCACTCATCTCCCAAACAAGGATTTATGACACCTACAACAAGTCATGTAACTAAAACTTCTCTATCAAGTAACTCTGATGGAAAACCTAGATGGAATAACAGTACAAAAGTTCAAGAGGGGTCTATTGGTCATGTTTACAAACCTTCTAGCCATACAACACCAAGTCCTCATTCCATTTCTAAACAGTTTGTGAAAAATCCTAATCGTCTTTCTACTGAGTCAAAGACTTCTACACAACCATCAAAATCTCAAGGCGAAGAATTTCTGAGTACTCCTGATATGACTTTATCTCGCACAACCAATTCTCGATTATCATTCCGAGATCGACTTTCAGAGCGTGTTTTCACAGCTGGTCGTTCACCTCTAGGACATAATAAACCATCACCTAGCCAACCACTGCTTCGTAATCAAATGTCACTTTCCACCATACATGTTGGCTCTAAAGGTAGGATACAACCACTAGAAAATGGGATCATAAATAGTACACCTTCAAGGCCCAGTAGATCTGTCAGTTCTCTTGCATCGAATCCGCGTATGAGTCTCCTTCCTCTCCCAAAACGGAGACAAGTGAGTGGCTCGGCTCTCAGTTCTCCTAACATGTTAAGCTCTGAAATTTTCACAAATCGATCTGTCGAAAGGAAGCCGTTTCGTGCATGAAATTTATAGTCTATTGATCAATCGAGAATATTAGAATAGTAGCAATACTGAGAATAGTTATCCTCTAGACAAAAGTTATAACCAAGTAACATAGTCTTTTTGAAAGTGTCAACAATGCTTGCTGACAGCCAAAACAGTACCAAAGTATGTTTATATTCTATCTATGGAGAATGACTACAATTACGGAGTGGGAAGTAAATGAAAAGTTCCCTTGACGAATTATTATATAATCATTACGCATAACGAGGCTCACCTTATTTTAAAGAAAAATTCCAACGGCCCGTAAAATTATTCTCCACTTAGCTTTTAATGCTTTTTTTCTTCTTGCATTTAATTCCAGCCAAGATTGGTCCTACGATTTCGCCTGCAGTGTTTTCGAGTCATAGTTTTCTTCATAAATATCTCGTGCAATTGCGTCATTCGCATTACTTCTAGCTTTCCACGTCGGATCCGAAAATCATTTCAACAGGAAATATCTCTTATAGCCTTTGCCATCTCTTATAATCTCTGATGATGATGATGGTTGTGTTGCAGTTCAGATTATCCAAGGATCTAATAATTCATGTGATTCGTTAGCATAGGCCAACCGTGACCGTGCAATACACAACCAAATGGCTGCTGATAACTAGTCAGTTGATCTTCCACCAAAAATAACCCTCAGCCTAATTTTGATAATATATAGGGTATCTGATAAAAACTCTTCCTGAATATTGTTCCATGGTAAAAAATAGTTGATATGACTGATTTGAAGTCTTATAATTGGTAAAAACGTAGATGATCGAATGGAGAGGTATCTTTTAACAGAGTCACAATGAAAAAATGGCCAGGACGAAATCACGGAGGGTTTAAGAATTCTTCTTGCACCAGAAATTTAATGTACAAGAATAGAGAATGCTTAACATCGTTTCAGGAAGCAAAGCGGTTTTTTATATAAGAAACTTAGCTTTAACTCAATTGGGACTAGTGCAGAATATCCCTGTCTATATGCACCATGCACTCTCCTAAACGAAGTCCACCACTCTCCTAAACGAAGTCCACTTTATAATAATTTGTGACTGGTACCAGCATATACCTGCCGTCTCGAAAGTGTTGGTGCAAGATACACTGGAGTAAGTCAAATGGATATACAATCACTGATGTAAATAGAAGATAAGAAGTCTTTCCCAACACAGCATCCTTGAGGAGTATTAGATGGAAAATTTAATGGGCAAATTCTTTTTTGGAGCGTGGAGGAGGAAAACCACAGCTCATCTCTTTCTTCTGTGTTCTTTTATTTTTTTGGTTATTTTTTTTATATTCGGAGAGCTGAAATTACCCCCCCCGCCCCTCCTTCGCCAAAAAGTAAGCCCATCTAGCACCACCGACAAGTTATATGAAAACCTATGCAACTAGTAGCTAATTAATCACTTTGCACGGGCAGCTAAAAATGAAATCATATTTGAGTGTATGTGTATATGTGTGAGGTGAGAAAAGGAAAAAGCCCTTAATTTCCTTTCCTTTCCTTTTCCCAATTCCCCTTTCTCTTCCTCTCTTCTCTTTGCCTCACATTGTTTTTCTTTTGCGGGAACAATCGTGAGGGAGAGATGAGAGATAGAGTAGCTATTAATTGGCTAGCCCCTCCCCCCTCCTCCCCTCCTTTACCATCATAATATTAAACAAAGCGAGAAAAAGAGGAGCAGCATAGAAAGAAAAAAAAAAAATTCCCTCAATTAAAATTTACTTACTATATGAACTACTCAGAGGACACTTTCGTTAACTGTTTACTCTCTCAAAAACCTTTTGGTGTAAATCTCTGTTCGGAAAAATAAGGCTAGCGAGATTATCTTATCTTGGCAGGGGGGTCGTCATTAGTGGCTTGGCAGTCCTTGCTTCTATGTAAAAATATAAACTAAATAGACCGTTAGTCAGATAATTTGTATAGGGCCAAATTAATTGTCTAACCCCTTTAAAAAGGGAAATGTTATTTGCCCACCTCAAGAAAGTTAAATGGGGAATTCATATTTATTTATTTATTTATTCTATTTAAGGTCCTAGCAGAAGCCATAATGTCCACTTTGGATACAGGACCGGCGGAGCCGGCCGGGATCATGACCTCAGGCATGCCCTACTCGTTCACGCCCGCAATTTACAAAATTAGAGAGAAAAGAAAATAAGATAAGAACAAAGGAAAAAGAAGAGTAG
>PEDP01000700.1:0-18899 GCA_002918395.1 Erysiphe pulchra | reverse complement strand
ACTTGTGGACATCTCAAGTGAGAGATCAAAACCCCAGATCACTTGCGCCGGCAAATCCTACAATATGGAGTGCAGTAAATCTTTTCACTGACAAAAAAACGAACAGGAAAAGAATGAATTATAGAAGTACACCCTATGAACTCCACCGAAACCTGAGCAGGGCCCAAAGTAGTATTGCAACTCAGGTAAGAAGTGAGCACATTGGGCTCAATTCCTATCTTTATAGGAGAAAAGTTCCAGGAGTAGAAGCCCCTAGTTGCCAGTGTGGATATCGAAGCCAAAATGTGAAACACATGATAATGGTCTGCCCTAGATGGGCCAAAGGAAGAGGTGAAATCTTGCGAAAAGCAGAAAATAGATCCTTCAAAGACATGATGAACAATCCAAAAGACATGGCAAGAATTACGCAGTGGATTCTAAACGAAGGTAGGTTTGAACAATTCCGACTAGTGGGAGCAACAGAGAAGGAAATCAAACAGAGAGAACAAGATAAGAAACTTCGACAAACTCGGACCCCACACTGGCACGAATAAGCTAAATGTACTTCCTATAGATAAACTTGAAAAAAGACGTAGACTTACACCTAATAGCCAAGGGGGTTTTCACCGAAAGGTTTCCCCCTATGTAAATTACTAAGTAGATAGACCCCTGCATGGGCCACTATGGCGCCAAATCAGGCTAAATGAAATCAAATAAATAATAATAATAATAATAATAATATAATTATTAAGTAATTATAAAATAGTAATTTTTACTAGTATAGCCTGTTCCGATGGAACAAATAGATGTTACAAAATTTCGAACTTTCAAGTTCTTGCTCTGAACCTGATTGCCAATAACACTGATGGTAAATTGTCCGTCCGACCGATAACTACCTCTGAAACCGAGCTTTCCACTTTCTTGACGACTAAACCTCGACTCTGAAAGAGTAGTGCACTATCAGGTGCGCAGGAGGTACCTGCTTCAGGCTTTGCCTTCAGTTCTAGCCTAGGCACCAGAGTTATTGGATATCAAGATCACTTGTTTAATCTCAATAACTACGAACCTCACTAAGACGATTAACTGTAGCTTAGTACTCTCCAAAGATAGGTATTAACTAAACTTTTCGAGGCATTACATACAAGCAGTATCCCATATCTTTCTGGCCGATAATAGCACTACATACAGTTAGATTTTCAATCTACAACGAACCCCCTTCTTAATTGAACTTTTATTTACGAAGGTATATAATGTATAAGGTTAAATTCCTATTTATATGAGGGAGACACCTCTACGAATTATATACATTGGTGTCCGTGTAACATACATCGGCTATTTTTTATTACTAACCTAAAATAGACTAGGAAGGTTATTGCTAAAGCTAGCTAGCTCTCATCCTAATGATTTCAACACTCTAGACTTAGCAATGAACTTCCCACTACTTTTGGTCGTTGTACCGATAGTCACCTAAGCCTAGTTTTCGAACAAATTTTTTCGTAACCAACTCTAGATAAGGGTTTAAATCTTCAGATACTTTAACTAAGTGCTTGGTCAAGTTATTCTTGGGAGATACCACTTTTGAAGACGTATTCGGTAAGTTGTTAGGTGTAACAATTACCGATTGTTTGGTGGTATCTATTGGTAAATTATTCGTAATTGATGCAGATGATGGTTTGGATTCGGTTTTATTATTTTCATTTATTAAAGATTCTTCGCTGGGGTTTGAGACGAGGTGTTCGACGTTGCCAATTGTTTCTTTTCTTCAGTCGTTGTACTGCTGCACCATTACAGCCCCACACTCTTAAGTGATTGATTTCTTGAGTGTGGTTACCAGACCATGCACCCTCTGGACTGAGTTGCTGATGAACTATCGCACCCTCTATATCCTTTTCGATCCATGGACCACGTTGCAGTCTATTTCGGACATAGGCTCCTGACTCTACTGCATAATCCCAGAATTCTACTGGCATTTTTGAATCCTCGAGTAATACACGAGCTTCATTCTCGCTAGTCTGAATTGCTCTCTCTACTACCCCATTTTGATGTGAATTAAAGGGTGTAGTTGTCTGCTATACAATTCCTCTCTTCAATTTCCATTCTCCGAATAGCTTTAAAATCTCAGCTGCGCCGTCACTTCTTCCGGCTAATATCGTCTCTCCCGATTGTTTTTCTAGTATTATAGAAAGTCCGTAAAGCTTTTTTGCAAGATCGGACCTATGAGTAAGAACTAAGATCCAGACTTTTCTGCTCCAGTTATCCACGATTTCCGCAAAGTAACTGTTCCCTCGTACGGAGACAGAGAATGGACCTGCTATATTTACCCCAAGGGCTGCAAGTCACTTTGATTTATGAGGTGAGAGCTTCTTAGAGAAACGGTTCTTTGTATTTATTTGCTTTGATACAAATATCATACTCTGGTAGCATTTGTGGTATTAAGATTGGTTTCGTCAAGGTAGTAACATTGTGGACTTTTGATAGAGCTGCTGAACCGACATGACCTAACCTCTGATGCATTAATTTAAACTTATCTATTCTATTTTTGTGTATCATTTCTTTTCTAGACCAAATAGCTCTTTCATTTTCCAAATTGATAGAGATATTTCCTAGCATTTGATTTGGGTTCTGTAAATCAGCGTTAGTGCAGTTACTTGGAAAAATGTTTTCTTCAAAGTAATAATTTAATTGTTGGCTTTGCAACGCAGTTTAACATTTTTCCTTAGGTGATACAGAGTTTACAGTGTATATTCCATTTTCAGGAACAGAGTAAGGATAATTTTGCCATTTTTAACTAAGTACATGGCCTTCGCATCAAAGGCAACATTTAATCCCGCACGTGCACAAGCCTTTCTAACTGACATTAAGTTGGCACCAAGGCCGGGAACCGGTAAATAATCTTTAAGAATAGCAACACCATTTTTAGTTATCATACTGCGTCACCCATCTCCAGACAGAATAGTTTTCCACCACCTACTTTGATCGTTCGGCGAGTAGGACGAAGGGGGCCCTTAAAGTTCTTTGGGTTGTTAGTCATATGCGATGATGCTGCGGTGTCTGTATGCAATGTGGGTAAGAGTAATGGATTTTCGCGCTTACCGCGTGCTGAGTCCTCTGAAAATGCCATCATCCCATCCTCCTCAATCTCTTCAATCTCGCTCTCAGTACATGAAGAATGCTCGGAGAGCTCGGAGACTTCACTATCTACGTCTTGAGCAACATATGCTAACCTCTTAGGCTTCAGCTGGTTGAATTTGGCTTCCCGGTTATTTGGAACGCGAGGCGATTCTTTTCGTGAAGATGAGTGTTTTGAAGAATTAAGGCCTCTCCTTTCATCTTTTAAACGGATTTTAGATGCCCATTCCTATGCTGGTTCTTTGTATTTACAATTGTCAACACGGTGCTCTTCTGACTTGCAAATGTAGCATCGATATCCACGAGCACGGCTCTTAGAGGACTGTGGGTCATCTCTATTTCAAGACCGATCTTCTTGGGAGGTTGATACTTCTTGCCAGGATTGTTTCTGAAAACAAGAGTTTGGCAATGAAGCTTTCTTCTTCATTTTTTCCCTGCGAAGATGATGTGCTGTTCCAAAGTTGCTGGAGGATGTCCAGCTTGTCATCAACGTGGAGGTATGGCTGGGCATCAAGTGTATTTATTCTTGGTAAGTTTCCATTCTCTTTCAACCAGGCCATTTAACAAATACCCAAATAAGTCTTCGTATCCGAAAGACTACTTTTTTTCTGGTTTCTGCAGAAGGTACCTACGTCTCAGTACTTTCAAAAAGACAAAGCATTCTTCAGGTGACTTTCCTGGTGCTTGGACCTCCCTGTTGAAGGAAGTAATCTCCCTTTCGAGATGGCGAAGGCCTCCTGCTCTAACTCTTGAATATTTTTGGTATAATGAGTCCCATGCCTTTTTGCAGTCTCACTTTCTTCAATTACGTCGAAGTCATTTGTACAGCATCACCTGAGCCAGTAGATAACTGAAGACTTGTCTTTATCCCACTGGATTGATCTCTCATGATTCAAAGAATTAGTCTTATTAGTTGTTGAATGATGGATGCTTGAACATAAAGTTGAGAGTAGCTGGTATTTGTTAAGTCTGGAAGAGGAAGTATGGTTGAAATATCTCCTATTGCCATAAGTCGTGCGACAGGTCTTCGACAACCATTTTCTACTCGTACTAGAAAGCCTGCCTCATGGTCTTCACAAATCTTTGCGAGACGGTAAGCTCGGCCAGCGGATATGAAGTTTATAGAAGATTGTGGGGATTAGAGTGCCTCCGTAAGCTTGAGTTTAAAAATTTAAATTATTCTTATTTTCTTCATATGTGTAAAATAGACGGACGGATGTGGGGCGAAAGTCTGTTGGGCCTGATGGCAAGTCGATTTTGCAGGTTTCATTATCTGTAGATATTAGCTTGAAAGGACCATTCCATTTACCTTGTTGACCAATCTTTGCTTCTCGTGGATAGGCACTGAATACAAGCAAAGTAGGAATAAGGCCGTTTGGGCCTGCTGTGTCGTTAACAGCTTTTACGGCCATCTGTAGCAAAATATCCTTTTTAGTATTCGAGTCCTTGAGTTCGTCGGGTAGAATGTTGTAATAGCGTCTTAAGACTGCGTGATACTGTTCAACTAGACCGATAGACCAGTGTGCCTCCACGGGAACAGTTTTTAGGGTTATTGACATGTTAGATGCGTTTTGATGAAATTCTTTACTGGTTAAGTTTGATCCAGCATCTGTGACTATATAGTTAGGGGGACCAATATAGAATAGCGTCCCATGTACTTTTTGATGAAATATCTGCGAGCCATCTAGCCGCTTGAAACTTCGTAGCCTCATCAATAACATTAAGAACTGGATGGTCGTTGAGGTACATTATATCAATGATTATTGAATTGTTGAATTGAATATTATCATCATGCAGCTTGAATTCGAATCGACCTGGGGTTCCCTTGTGTTTTTGGCAATAATGACAAAATTTGTTTAGGGTTAAATGATGTTTAGTAATATCATTATGTCTCAAATTCTGAAGGATGTCAAAGAGCTTTTGGGCAGAAGGATGACCAAAGCGACGATGGATTCTTCTAAGCTCTTTTTTGGTTAGAAAACATGGGTTCGAATTGAAAGAGTCACAGATAAATTGCTTAAGAAAATTTCCCCAAAGTAGGAAAGCGTGACCAAAGCGACGATCTCCCTCAAGGTCTGCTAGGTATTGGGGTATGATATTGTCGAAACGTTCAACGAATTTTCTTTTGAATTTCTTTTTGGCATCGTCTTGTTCCGACTTTGAGTGGTATTTTGAATGGCAGTCCGGACGATCACAAACATAGCATCTTCTTTTTGATAGAGATTGGTGGTTTGATCTGTGTGTAGTTTGTTGATTTCTTTGTGTATTTTTGCGATATTTCCTATCCGTAAAGAATTGAGATGAATATTCTTTGGCGTTTTCTCCGTGAATTGCAATTGTCGATTGAAGATCGCTGATGGGACATGTCAATGTTTCGTTTGGCTTAAAGCATGCTAGATGACATGCAGGAATGTTACGGCAAGCATTGATCAATTTAGAATTCATAACTTTGTCTGTTCGGAATTCTATGTCAAGACTAAGTTGAAGATTACGAAGTTCATTCAGTAGTAGGATGAAGCAATCAGCCATTGATTTTCCTTTATTTTGATTTTCATCGATTATTTTCTGAAGAGTGAGAGACTCCCATCAAGCAAGCCTTCTTTGTTTGACTTCAGGTCCTTCAAAATGATTTCTTGTGGTAGATGTTAAAATTTCGAAGTCACATCGTTGACCATTAGATGGTGTGGAGTAATAGTGTTGCAAATCCGCACCGGTAAGCATAGTTAAATATGCCTTAGCATACTGTTGTTTTGGAATTTCTGCCTTCTCGCAAAGCTCGAAGAAGATGCTCAATTTAAAATCAAAGTTATCCTCATCTCCGTGGTACTTGAGATTATTATCATATATTTTTGACAAAGTTGATAGTTCTTTTCCGTATCCGCACGACTGTTGGGGGCTAGGAGAACTAGGCTGGAATTCTTCTTGAGTGGCGTTAGATGAGATATTTGGTAGCGTGAGGGCTTTTTGTTGACTAAGAGATTCAGAAGCAACATTGGTTAAAGGTTTTGGTGTCTTTGTTGTGCGAGAGATTTTCACGGAATCGAAAGTTTCGTTTGAGTTATTGACTTCCTCAATTTCCCATTTGGTTGGCACGTCTCCTTTGAGAGAATTGTAAAGGAATACAGCCAGTGTAGTATTTCTGTTCCATTTAACCCAAGCTCCATGTGATCGCAGAAAGATTCGAAGAGTTCGAAGAATTGAGGTAGAACCAGCCTTGAAGTCATCAATAGCAAATTCTGAGAATTCATCTTGTTAGGTCTCCCACAAATTATCATCTTTGAAGTCTAGAATAGTAAATTGCTTTAATTTGCCATTACTACAGATGGTAGGAACAACACCGTTTAGCATACATATACCTCTATGTCTTCTTCCCTTGATACTAGATAAAAGAGAGTCTTTCTTTTCTTGGGCCCTCAGTGTATACATGAAAATGTCTACCCTAAATGATATCGAGGAACCATGCGTTGCTTTGATGGATTTTGAGAAAGCATTTCAGGTTACTTGCAGGAGATACTTTTCTAATAGGGTTAAGCATCAAAACTGCCGCTGGGACTTATGAAGAACGCTGTACGTCATATAAATAATAGTTAGGTAAACTAGACAGAACCTAAATTGGGGAGACTAGTGGAGGTAGAGGTAGTGGCTTAAGACAACTCAAGCAGGCGGAAGTTGCTCATTAAAATGGCAAGATAAATTCAAAGTAATTGGAGACAATTACTATCGCAAAAGATCAATCTTAAGGTAGATTCAATGGGTCTGCCTTGCAAACAAATAGGATTTTCTAATTCAATCATATCATTTCATAAAACATACCGATGTTTATTATTTGATGTTAAGACGTCTTAAGACTATTCAGTCAAATTCATCAAAGGTCTTCATTTATGAGATAAATATTTACAAATACTTGAGTAAAGTGTTTCAATGAGGAGAACCCCTCCTTGCTTTGATATTGCATTCTCATCTATCATGATTTGAGAGCCTTGGAGTCGGGTCCGTTACAGTGCAGCTGTAATGATGCTAATACGAGTACGTCAAGAGTGTGGATGAAGATCAATACCACTAGAATCTTTTGGGTAAGGATTTTTGAATTTCATAAAATGAACATAGTACATGTAGGCAGCAATCAGAATAATACAAAAGCCCATCGTGGAGTAAAGGATAGCCAATAGTGTAGGTTGAGAGATGATTAAAGTCATTTTTGGTCCTGTATACGATTGTGTTGTGGCTAAAGCGCCTGTATATCCGTTATGAAGTGAACATTAGGACTTTTTATTAACTTTTCTCACCTAGAATTGTAAATTAGGATATTAATAATTTCCCCCTATAGGAAATAGGAATTGATGGATGATGACATTCCATACCGAGTAATCAGTTACATACTGGTTGCCAAATAATGTACAAGCTTTCAGTTCGCACCACTATATTTCTGACTTTCTAGGGAAGGTAGTACATACCATTGCAATACATTCATTTTTATGAAACAGCTTTTATAATAAGAGCTATCGATGGAAAGTGAGAAATGAATATAAAATCCTGTTGATAAGTTTACGACGTGATCATAACAATGGCTTTTGAGTTGCTACATCATAATCGACAGTCTGATCTACCAAATTTAGAAAAAAGATACTTATTTTAAACTTAGTTTGGCTGACGCGTAACGGATAGAAATTAGATGAAATTCAAACTAAAAATGATTTTAAAATCTCTCCACATATCAGTTACTAGCAGAAATCTTAGCGCTTTCTCTCTCACCTACAATGTCATCTAATAGTGGAGACACAAGATTGTGGTGATCAATAGATAGTTCATCTGAAAATTAGCATTTAAGCAAAATCTAGAGTTGAATTTTCGACAGTTCTTGTAACCAGAAAGCCGTTTGACCTTGAAAGATTGAAGCCACGCATTTGGTCGCCTGCATTTCTCACCGACTTTCTATTGTTACATTTGATGGACATTTATTTACCCTTGCCCGCATGCATATTTTAGCGCAAGTTAAGTTACAGGCTCAGGATAGGAACAATAGATGTGGCTGTGCCTTGTTCGGGTGGCTCATAATGTTTCCCAAAGGAGTTTAGCGGTTTTTTTTAGATTCAGCTAGACTAGAGTTCGAAAGACGTTACATTGTAGAATGCTTATTGGCGGTACGGCCCGTTCGGTACACCATACATTATCTAATCTATGCTTGATAATCATTGAGCGCAGAAAAACAATAGAATTCGTTTACGACTTTCGAGATGTAGACAAAACCATAAGTGTTCGAGAGTGTATTCAGATATCCGCTGAGAGGTTCCAGGCATTTAAGTCGATGCTATCGGAAAGTATAATATGGCCGGCCGGTTTGAGAGGAGGAGAAGTCTGTTTCGAAAGAGAGAGTGCTAGGATCTTGTAGTTATAGATGGCTGCCAGAGAGATGATGAAGGGAATAAAGGAGGAGGGAAGGAAGTGGAGAAAAAGATCATCGTGCATATAGTTAAACAGTTGTTCTGATTTGAAAACTCAGAGTAATTTAATGATCAACGGAGCCTGCTATTATCTATCCTATTTGTCTTCAATTAGCATTGGCAGGGGTTATGCTTTGAATATTGAAAACCGTGAATATGAAAATCAAATTTATTAAACGCTCAAAATTTACACCAAAATCTTACAGGAATGTGGTTTGTCAATAGCTCAACAGTATATTTTCTTCTAAGCTATTGGAAATATAAAAAAAAGAACCCAAATTAATTTTATGCTCGAGTGATTCTTTGAGAAATTTATCAACACCTCTTTCATAGTTGTCATACTTACAAATAGGCCATGGGGTGGGTAGTGGAGCGGATGGCACCCAGAGACAACTAATTTAAGCTCTACATCAACATTAGGAGAGGAAAAATGGATTAAGCTGAAGGCTGCTGTTGAGAATCAGAGCCTGAAAATTTAATACAAATATAAGATTGAGGTCATCCATAGTAGATAAGGCTCCCTACATAACCCTCTATACTCATTCATGCTGCTTAAAATTACTGCAAACTTCGGCTTGTACTAGCTCTGTTAGACTAACTTACTGATTGCCTTGCTTACATGAGCTAAAACACCATCAGAATGATAGACTAGAGCCATGGAAGCAGTTATTTCACTCGTGCCAATAAATTGACCAAATTATGTACCCACAACCCTACACAAACTGTCTTACCTCTTGGGCTCAGCACAAATCTTACTACCACTCGAAACAATTTAGTTAGACAGATGATAATCCTCCAGAACATGTGAGAATGTAGGAGGCTTACAGCTCGAAATTGTCGATTCAACAGTACTAATAGTGAGTTTTAGAGCTGTGGGGTTTTTAGGATTTATAGCCATGTTGCTATTAAGACGTTGTGATATTTCATTATTATTTTCAGGTTCTCTACTTCTTCTATATTGCTAGACTTATTCCTTAAAAACTCCGTATCTAATCCAGTGTCATAAGCAGAGCTAAGATCATTTTTAATTCAATTTGAACTTATGTAAACTGCTCCAGGTATCACAAGAGAATTAAGTATTGAGACAAATCGATTCTTCGTCGATTATAGCGGTGGATATAGTCGTGCTTAACCCTCCGCTAGTGAGATTCGAAAATCATAGTTGTCTTCAATACTGATATATCAATGGCACTTGAAGAGGGCGTCCACAAATTCCACTGTTCTGATGCATACAAGTTATTTAATAAGTATGCTCAGAGGCGGAAATTGTTTCGAGGGTAAAACCTGGCATACAATTCATTACCACAGTCAAGATGTATCTGCTCAGCGGTATGGAAAGTACGGTGCGAATCTAATATCATCAGATGCAGATTAAAATGATAGCTGAACATTCCTAACATGATATGCCGTTGGGCTACGCTTGAAGTTTCTATGTTTCCAAATGCTTAAAAGGAGAAATGTGATGAATTGCACTTGCAACAACCATGTAGGTGGTTGCTAGGCCTTCATATTGAATGCGAGCCCTAGTAAATCTCAAGCCTTGAGACCAGGGCTTTGGTTTAATCAGGAAAATAAAGGTTCAGTCTCTTCGTGTTCCTTTTTTCTCGATAGCTATTTTGGCATGCCAAAAGCACAATCGAATTGTTACTTCCTGCCAAATCTGTTCAATTGCTACAATTTCGACCTTATCTTTATCAAAATGAAAAAATTAAGGTTTTGAGTTAGCAACGTTTATAGGCAGCAGGAACTGAGTAGATGTTTTCGCACCGGCATCTGCAAGCATCGATGGCAACAAGAAGATAACAAAGAGGAACGCTTTTCCCTTAAAACTTAGCGAGCACTACAAATAAATAGATCTAAACCTGTGAAAATTTAATGAACTGATAGCCAGAAAATTAGAGGAGAGCAGGGAAATCGGAAATTTATAACCTAAACTTTTCGTCCCAAATATAGTATCAACAGCCAACTCTGCAACTCTTTAGCATTTAATGAGAGTATATTCATGATGCTACGGATGTACTACTCACTTTGCTAACAGTATGTTTGTACGGGCAAAACTGAAAATACTCTAACCAAACCTTATAACCAATGTTGAGTGGTTTTCAAAATCCGTGTCCAGAACGTGATTTAAGGTTAAATCACATGATAATTTTTCCTTACAATATCACGTGTGAAGCACAGACTCAACCTTTTCTTGACCCACTAAATATCTGAATGTAACATCAATTCTACTAACTTACCACTGTCGCATCTACAAACTCTAATCTTACAGCATCATTCACAATGAATTGAATAGTATATTATAGGTCTTATAGACAGGTACAGTGAGTGAGATAAGCTAGGCAATACCGTTTCATTATTGAATCACGTTAGCCATTTAATGTAAAGTTTACTCAAGCTGCTATCTCCTTTTCGGTATCAGAAAGTGACGGCGAAGAAAGAAAGAGCTTGAAAGAACTTAAAGGGTACCGTTGTGATTAAGAGAAGTGCCGAAACGGATACCGAAAGAAAATTAAGTTCTTTAGAACTGTAAACTAAGCTAATAACATGATATGTGTGTAAGTCATATTATAATAGTGTTATACTTATAGTAACACGCACTGCTGTGGCATACCAATGTGGTCAAAGTGAGCACGCAAACACCAGGGACCAGAGTTTTTTCTTGGGGGATTTAGATATTCTATGGACATACAACCAAAGTATAAGATCAAGCAAATTCTAGGAGGAGATAAGAAGTTAAATTAAGTTGATCAATACTTGCGTGTCGGCTTGATAAAACAAATATTCCTCTGAGTAAATAGACTTATTCCTAGAGATTAATTTTATCTCCGTGAGTCTTCTATTGATACCAGGAAAAGAGAAGGATCCCTAAAATGCAGTACTCTCACTCATTTGCTCATCTCTTCTCCCCTCTTCCTTCGAAAATCTTGAGGATTCCCACTCCCTAGAGATTTTGAAATACAGAGGAAGGAAGTTTGATACCACTGAAGAAAATTCAATCACCTAGGTTAACGAAGAGTATGTTTTCGCACAAGGAAACCTTCGTATTTGATACTTTTCAGTCAATCAGGTGATAGCATATATAAATCATCTCATATATTTCCATGGAAATCTCTGAAGTTGTTATAACAAACATATTCTTCAATTTTTTAATTTCAATTGTCATCAATAGCCATATAGACGTGTGTAAGCAGTAATTGCCATAGTAAAACTTGTACAACTTTCGTTAGTTTAGAATATAGAGAATGTGCGAATACCAAGTCTTTACATTTTATATGCTTTTACAGCATCCCGAGGGAATGCCAATGCTTTTTCGTATTTTGATGTGTAAAAGCTCGGTATCTCCTGTTAGATGATAGACGTTAAACTAAATCATTAGACAAGCGATTTTGTAACTTCGTATAGAAGCTCTTTCATTGATTAAACTACTCGGTATCAGTAAAGGAGTTCAATTTCCTCGGTGTTATAATTGGTCCGGTAGCGGGTGTAATTTGTATGTAAATATAGCAGGGATCTACATGAATAATTTATAATTTGTAGTGAGCTGATTAAAAAATGATAGTTTGACAGGGATATTATGGTTAGTTCAGCCTTTCTCTAATTGTATCACAGAAATATGCACATGTTGAACGACCCAGATTTTTCAAACGTTGCCGTTACCGTAGTAACAAGAAATTGAAGAAATCTAAACTCAATTCGCTTTATCCCCTTAAAACCATGTCCCTCCCTTCATCAATCATAAAATAGAAAATATATACAAATTTGCTTACCCTATATACGAAAAGAATTAATTTAAATTTTTACAAATTTTGTTTTAGCATGAACTCAAACTGAATCCTCTTCTAGTCATTCCTTCTTGCGGCACCACCGAATTTGTTGGCCACTGCCTTCTTTTATCTTCAAATCCATCATCTTTTTCATCTCGACATCTCGACATAATTACCTGATTGTTCCAGGCTTGCCACTCATATAAGCCCATGTCGATTCTAAATAAATCTTCGGATGTGGTTTCTCCCATAGCGCCCATGAAAGTTTGAAAATGGGAAGCCCATACAGGGCCAGGCGGGTATTCAGGCTGACGACCTAGAACTGTATAGGGGTTATAAAATCCCTGTAGATTATGATTAACGACATGCCATGAATTATCATATGAATTCTCGAGATTGTCTGAAATAACGTCTCTAGAGTTTGGTTTGAAAGTTTCAGGGTCGACTTCTGATGTGGGAGGTGAGGGTAATGCCGCCATTTCTTGACATAGATTTTGTGACAAGTCTTCAACTTTGTGTTCGTTGAGTTGTTCCATTATGTAGCTACTAGCCACTGGACTACCATTATCTACCATAGCCATGGGCTTGGTCTCCTCTTTTTGTGATCGACAAACTTGCCGTCGTTTGACAAGCTCATATATACAAGGCGGTCGTCGAGCATTAACAATCTTACCCTCAGCATTTCTGTATAACTTCTTTCGTGTTGCTAAGAAACCTAAACCTTCACCTCCCGCTTTGTCATCTTTTTCCTTATGACGAGCCATGTGACGGTCTTAGCAGGATCAGCTCCAGCTGCACCTTTCGCGGGCTAGAGATACCTGACTTACCCAAGAGATCACGACGACGGAAATGAGTCATGCATCTTAAACATGTATTATCACCATCTTTATGATTTAAAGCGTGCCGCTGAAGATGCTCGGACCGGGAGAAGCATTTTCCACAGCCAGAAAAGCTACAAGTAAATTTCTTTTTTACAACATTCTCACGCTTTGAATTCAATTTTGATGAAGATGAAGGTAATAAAGAGCGGGAAAGAGCGGGAGCCATTTTTTTTTTCTAGATGAAGCCAGAAGGATGAAGGATAACTGTGGGATTTATGTATAGTGGAGGTCTTGACGCGAGGGGAATGGGTAGGCCCGGCTAACTAACATCAGGAAGTTTCGGACAGTCGGAGGAATTAATATGTATCTGAACTTATTACATGTTATAGATGCGAGGTTTGCGCAACCTATACCCCACAAGGCAGATTCTACTGAGCAACCAGCAGAACTTGACCGGAGACGAGGCAGCAGATGATAATGGAAGATATCCATTACATGGGTGATAAAAGCGAGGGGAGTAGGGGAAGAGGGGCTGACTCTGGCTGCGTTAGGCTCGATCAGCCCTACTTTTTACCCAGAACAGAAAGGGCTTTGCATATTACAGAGGAGGAAGGAGAGGGTGGGGAGGGAGTCATAGATTTTAGTCTCCAAAAATGAAGTAGGGTGAGTTTCTAGCGCGGGGATTCAGACTCACGTGGCTCCCTCCATGTCTTTGAACAAAAGATTTGATTGAGAGAAATGAAATATGTATATCAGTCTGATTAGTTATCCGCAGGAGTTTACTGGGTTTGTAAGCTGTAAACGTTAAATATCCGCTTCTAATCCATGCTTACACCGTCTAGAATTGTGCGAAAGTTATGCATGATATCTGAAGAAAATTATAATCTAGCTTGGGCGTTGTTTGTTAGAAAAGACGGAGAATACTTCACAAGATATGAGCACTTATCTGCCTTTTGAATTTGGTCTTCAAACGCCTTCGGATATAGAAGATTGAGACGTCGAATGGCCAATTGGATAATTCTGAACTGCATGTTGGAATGTTGTAGCCTAAGTACAAACAACCTTTTTTCGAGAACCTATCTTCACCGACTAACTTGCATAATTTCAAAATGCAGGCGACGGTGATTCTAACATTTGCCTTGGGTGACTGATTAGTCATCAGAAATCCGAACGCGCTTCCTCAGCCTTTCCAGGTTCCGTATGAATGCGTGTCCCAAACTTTAGTTTGCACCATTGGGAATAATTTTCCTTATCATCCAATGTTTATTTCGAACAGGAGCTTTGACTGTCCAGCTCTGATTTTAGAAGGTTTTAAGTGAAAAACCAAGTGATAGGCTAGGATTAAACTTAGGTGTCATATTATATTTCGTCTCAATGGACTTGATTAGATGTTGCTCGACACACTGATTCTGTTTGCCTGTCCTTTTCCTTCTATATGTGCATCATATCATGTGATCAATCTGTCAAACCCTTGAGTGTCACGTATAATTTGAGATCTCAACATTCCTAACCTCCAGCTAGATTTTCTCCTTTCTGTATGCGATGACTTCAAACCAGAAGTTTTAATATATCTTATTTTTATTTACAAGAACCATTGTAGTCACGAAAAAATTATCGTCCTATCTACCTGTCTCTATCAAGATATATTTTGACGTCAAACAGAGAAAATGAAAGTAAATTTCATTTACGAAGAATGTCAGCCAATTAATTCAATGTTGTCCAATCGAAAGAAACAGGTCATAATCAGAGATACAAGCAATGAAATCCACTGGCAGTTGTCAGGCGACAAGACATTCTCTAAACTTTGATTCCTATCCCAGAGCTCATGACGAGGAATTGAAGAAGTACACCTATCAATCTGGCCCGCCCCAACAAGACTGTATGTTTCCTAAGATCAAATCATTTCTCTTGAATCGATCACGCGTGTATCGTGTATCTAACTAGATCTGACTATATTTTGGTTTAGAACTATAACCTCGAGAATACTGCACTCTGCAATCTTCAACCACAGCTATGCAATTCCTGACTTTCCAAGGGCTTTTTGTGACTAGGTTTATGGCTGTGAGAGATCGATCCATTAAAAGCCATGCTGGACGAGGAAGAAGAGAAATCTATTATTCTACCACTTATTCAGAATGATTATCAACCATCGCCCAAAGGAATTAAAATAAGTGCCCTTGTTAATAAAGCCGACCTTCTGTCTTGAGCCGTAAAACGGATAAAAAAGTATAATTTTTTACCTTGCAATTCTGCACAAAGACTAGGATTAAAGTTGCGCTAGACGGGGTAATAAAGATTTTTATAGGACTATTTTCGCGCTAAATTACGATTCCGAGTAGATGATTGGTTCGAGACCTTCTTTTTTCGCACCATGCATATTTTAGCGTATTCACTTGTTTTATGGCTACAATGCTTCGATTTCATGAACGACTGATATAAGGGGAAAATCATCAAGAGTTATCACTCGCATAATGTATGTCAAATGCCTGTCTGACGGATGTTAATAATCAAGTGGAAAAGCGGTGTATGCAAATCAATATCCGCTTTATGACGGGTCATATTTTTACCATCAGTCGCCCTACACGAGATGCATCTGTAGCCAATTTTATTTCTCTGCTGAGATCTAGTGGTATCTGCGGAGAAATAAATGCATAGAAATGATGATAAGAAAGCACCTTCATTGTATTTGCATAGCACATACACTTTTTGCGGGCAATACTGCGGTAGTGAAGGCTTCAGAATCACATTCTCACTCTGTTTGCTTACAGATGTTGTTCACCGCTCTTTCCATGCAGGGGTTTATGGAGTGGAGATTTAAATATCTAACATCCATATTCAGTAACCGAACCTTATTGTTAGTTACTAACGCCCAACCATAAGGATTTTGCTTGGAGGAATGAACTTTGTACTTAAAATTCTATTAATGTGTTTGTTGAATGCACTGAATCTTTGAGGGAAAGTTAAATCAAAAAAAATGTGCGCAAATTTAAATAAACATGCAGTCTCTCTCAAACATATGCCATATGTGCATCCTTAACTGCCTGAATTTTGGTAAGCGAGCTTTCTAACTGATAACGAGCTCTCTGCTATTTGGATAGTTTCATCATAATTTCATAAAGAGGATCCTCAGATCGTCACTTCAATTCATATAGCTCCAGGTAGATTCCTCACATAAACTTTTATCTATTCTACCGCACTCATTCTTTTAAAACTATATTGTCGTATCGGAATTTTGATGTCAACGATTTGATTGAAAATGTTTTCGCTTACTTTCGCTTAATCGCGCTTGACTAGTGTATTATATAATTTTTTTTTTTGATCCATTGTATTTATTATTGGTCATCCAACTAGATACTAGGTCCTTGCCCAATTTAGGTAATGATGGGATTTTTTTTTTTTTCATAAGGGTTTTGTTATTCGGCATTGACAACTTGGATCTTCGGCATTGAACTATTCCTTTTAAGGTATTGTTTGAGTGATACTTGTCAATTATCATAAATTTCCCCAATTAATTGCCCCACTTAACACGTACTTGTAGCGTTTTTGCCAATCGTGATCGACCCAAGCATCAATCAATCATTCTGTAAGAGTTATTCACATGATGAGAAAAAAACATTGTCGTCATTTTGACCGAACTAATTTTTTTAATTTTTTTTTTTTTCCACCACGTTGATTTTTTTTTTTTTTTCTTTGCCATTATTTACTTTGCTATCAAGAAAGAATGATGTTTGAAACACACTGATGGGCTACACTACACTCCTAACATGTAGCTTTGTCTTGAGCACTGAAACTTTCTTGATGTATTTTCAGAATTGAGTGACTTATATCACTATGCTACAAAGAAGGCAAATCAATGTCTAAATTAAAATCCAGAGGTCTTTTGTCCAAATTTTATTTCTAGAAAATCGCTGTGCTTCTTTATTGTGGACCACATCAATTGACTGAGCGTTGTGTCGTTTCCAGGAAATCTTCCGTCCTCGAACGTTCTTCAACGAATATCGAGTAGATTGTTGCCGTACATGAGTGTATCATATAATTAGGAAGTGAAAAGGGAAAATTCAGGAAATTCGTACGATGTTAAGTGTCGCATGGTTATAAGCCTGTAGCTTGCGCTCTGGAGCTGGTGAAGTATAAAAGATGTCATGGCTCAAATACTCGTTATCTATGCTCACTATTATTTACAAAGTATCTCTAGCCAAGCCTTCTCGAAAACAATCTGTTTATTTGATCAAATTAATATAACAAGTATAGCATATTATCAATCTATAAAAATGCAACGAAGGCCGCAATGTAATCAAAGTCATTCTGTGACATGATGAATGAACGAATAATGGATAAGAGTTCAAGAATTTTCAGAATATATATTTCAAGCAGAACTCATGGTAGCAAAAGTAAATGATTGTGTGAAAAAAGGATGAGAGTGACAAAAGAGTGCGACTTGGACAGCGTATTCTTGATGCGAGGTAACAAACACCAAACACGATGAGAAGTGACCGTGTACTCTAGTAATTTAAAATATACTCATAAATACTTTCAGATCTTACCTTAAAGAGGATAGCTCAATGCGGAATATCAAATTATCAATACCCAATAACAAATACCATAATTAAGGGAATTGCGCTTACGCTTAGCGCATAGCGATTTAGTAGAATTCTGCCTAACTTCCAGTGCATATGATATAGCATGAGCTGGCACCAATTAAGTTGGCTATGATTTGTGGATGTCTTTCCTTCTTGGCCAATCATTCAAGGAATTTCCGATTAGACCCTTGTTCTCAGAACACACCCAGTACGGTTGGCCCTAGCAACGAAATACTTTTTACAGAAACGCGAACATTTTTCAAAACCGAGTGAAACTAATGTTCCATCGAGTTTTTGATACCATACTCTTCCTGACTGCTTCAAACCATACAAAGATTTCTCGATCTTAACATACCTTGTATCTGAAAGTCCTTCAGGGGCTTTCATATAAATTTCTTCTTCCAGGTCACCTTCAAGGTATGCTGTCTTAATATCTATTTGGTGAATTTCCCAGTCTCTATATGCAGCAACAGCAAGTAATATTCTGAGGGAATCCGCCCGGAGTGTCGGGGAGTAGGTTTCATTAAATTCGACACCGTAGACCTGACTGAAACCTTGAGCGCAAAGTCTCGCTTTAAATCTCCCATCAGATTTAATTGTGAACACTCAAAGAGACCCTACTGGCTTTCTATCGTGAGGTACATGAGTGACTGGCCTAAAAACTCCCTTTTCTCTCAAAGAATCAAGCTCCTCCTCAATTGCAAATTTCCAACGCCGACTTTGTGGACCATTGATGGCTTCTTTATAACTTTGTGGCAATTGGATATTATCCCCTAATTGAAGGGCATGAGATTTGGGATGCCATGCGGAGCGTGGCTCAATATGTTTGCGGATTCTGTTACCCCTCCTAAGGCCAGGCTCCGTATTGACTGCTTGACTAGAAGGTCCTGGGAAGTTCTCTGCTACCTCCGATGTTTCTGTCGAGTCAGTACTTGGACCAATTGAGCTTGAACTATCTGCATCATGAGCCTCGTTCTCCACAATACTAGAGGAATTTGATAATTGTGAGATTTCGAACTCTGATTGTAAAGGCGTTTGAGGGGTGCTACCATCGGAGTCAGAATCTTCGGTTTCTGGATACATTATTGAATTATCGAGATGATCGAATTTCTCGGGCGAAGATTTATTCCAGTCCCAAAACAAAATTTCAAAGCAGTGTACATTTGCTGAAGTTATGACTTT
>PEDP01000699.1:0-18912 GCA_002918395.1 Erysiphe pulchra | reverse complement strand
TCAGCCAATCTGGTGCAATAAATCCTCGCTTAAACTGTCCCGCAGCCAACCACAACCCGCGCTAACGGATCCACATTTATTCTGATAGCATATAGTTGATTAGAGCTAATTTTGTTAGTTTGTGCGTCTATTGTACGTTTACGGTTAGCGTGAAATCGGGTTTTGTACTTATTGCAGAATTGCAAGCCAGCAACGTCTTGCAACAATCCAATTTTGATACATACTTTATATACATACCCTATTTACTCTATCTAATTATTTTTATACTTAATCAACCCCCCCGTGACAGAATCGTCAAAAATAGGCGAAGAAAGCTTACAAAGGGCATCGGAAAGTATAGCTGATCAAATTTTGGCTTCCATGTGTAATTTTTGGCAATTTTAATTTTAGATATAATTAGTTTTGTCATGTAAAAGTGCTCGAGTAATGGATAACTATTTTTGGTGGGTGCGCGAAAACTAGATGTTTTAGCTTAGGGAAAAAAAAAGTCATTGGAATGAGAGGAATGATAATAATATGTGCGTTTATAATAAATATTCAAGTACGTATTTTAACTGCAGTAGAGATATAAGTGAAAAGAAACAGAAATAAGTTATTATCGATACTTAAAAGGGTATCAGCCACATCGTCCGTAGGATAAGGAGGAGCGGCAGGGATAGGGTTAGAATAAGGACATGAAGTAATCCATACTCAAATGTATCAATCTTGAGATACTATTTAGGATAACACAATAGTATGGATGGATATTGGAACTTTTACGTGACTAATGGAGAAGTTGGTACGGAAAATGAGATTTTTCAACAAAGTCCAGTATGATACTATGATGGGGGATCTAAAACTACTTCTTTTTCAGTCATCGAAATCTTCTTTCTTCCTTCAAAGATAAATCTCTATTTCTAAAATTGATCGACGCGCGGGGGTATAAAATATACGCCCAGCTATTGGCATTATTTCGGTATTTCGGGAAGCATAAATATTAAAATAACAACCCTAGCTAGCTGGGTAAGGGCGTCTGTCGTGGGCAATGTAATTAGTCAATTTACGCAGTATTTGAAGATACTAAAAAAAAGAGGATACAGATGATGTGACCGAAGAACAATTAGAGGTAAATCCTCCTGTACTGTGTAATTCTTAAGAAGTCCGCTATTTTCTGATCGACTTCCGCGTATGTCACGGAAATTGAGAACCCAAGTATGTACAAAGTTTGCTTCCACTTGAGTGTAATCAATTTTAACAGGACTTAAGTTGATTATTGATTTCAAGACAACAATAAAAGCCATTCAAGAATTACGACAGTGTAAGAATCTTGCAAGTTCGAAATTTTGTAACATCTATTCGTTTTATTGGAACTGGCTCTTCTTCTTTTTAGTATTTCATTAGTTTGAAACTAATCTAGAAAGGTGTGAGATATATTTTACCGCTATCTAGACGGTATATGTCGATATTAATGCCTACACTTAACAGTGGGTATGTTGAATTTCTTCATAGTATAGCTTCAAAATAGTAGTTGGATGAGATCAATAAAGTGTCTGGGAGGGCAATAGAATTGCATACCTATTTCTATAAATATCTAATAAAGAATGATTTTACAGTTTCCTCAAGTGTGTTTCCTACTATAAATAATTAATTCATTTCAAAAACAATTGATAAAATGTATTTCAGTGGTAATAAAACATATAGCCTTGATCTATACCTCACCTAATTCCATTGATTTCACCACCTAGGAGACCCGCTCGGTAGCTGCGGAGCTCGCTAGAATTCTAGTTTCATCTTAATTAAATATAAGATTGAACCTGTTCCAATTATTATACATTCCAGAGCCAGAGAGCACACCCATATGATCATAAAAAGCCATGAGAGGCACCCAAATTTTTTCAACAGAATAGGCACTCCGGAACCAACTTTCCAATCAAGGATACCGATGCTATTCCATTCAGTTCTTATTTAAATCAGTCCTATGAATTGCAAATAGATCTTTGATCATGTGGTCACATGCAAAGTTTATTTTTGTTTCCATTTTGTTGTTGTGGAAGATCTCAGCATCTTCAAATGTTAACTACTTCATAGCTCGTTCAGAGACTATCAGTACAAAAATTCCAAGGGATCTTTCGCCAAATTCTTTTTCGCCAAATTCAATCCTATCCAAGAAGAACACGATTCGCTCATTACATCAAAGAGGATTTTCGTTTGGCCGAAAAACTCCCAATGATGCAGTGGCAATTTGCCCAAGTTCATTTTACAAGCAAAATAGAATTGATCAAGCTGTGACGGAGATTTGCCAAGGAGCGTCGGCCAGAGGAAAAGTTAGCGCCATTCGCGAATTTGCCTCCGAAATACTTCGTAGTCGTCCCGCTCCATTTCGAGGACCACCGGATTTTTTCCCAAACGAAAAGAACTTACTGATGCGAAGTATTACCAATAATTATTTCAAACGTCTCGCTGGATCCATGAGTAAGTTTATTTTTCTTTCTCTTTTTTTGACCTATCTGTCATTCTTAAATCCTATACTCTCAGCAAATGGATAGATAGACTTCAATTGTCTGTATTTCTCGTCATTTACATCTATGGATTGCAATTCAAAACTTTACCTATTCTTTTAAAATAAAACTGACGTATAATGACAGGAATGATTGGAAAAGACTTCATGGTTTTTGGCGGCCAGTGTAGACCATTGGGAATAGTTACGCAAAAGCATAATGGTAGATTTGACCTGTGTTATAGATTCCCTAATAATTATCAATTTAAGCCAGCAACTAAAACGCCTAAAATTTTGCACGGTATATAAACATAACTAAAAACAAAAAAAAAGCGGTGTTAGACATGGAGAGAGAGAAAGTTATTGCAGTAATTGAGATTGTGGAAGATGAGTTGAGTACCACTAAAGTTGTTTAGATACTGCTGAAGCTGGTCTTGGCATAAAATTGCACTGGACAAAGCATGGTATAAGCTCGCTTCATGGATAACTATTAGAAAGGGAATTGTTAAATTCACCCCATTAAGATGTAGATATCAATGAATTCGTGTCACTAATTTTATTTAGGTGTGGCAATATCAAACTACTTGGGTCATTGGATGATATTTATTCATTTGATTTTAAGAAGTTATTTATGGGAATTAATAAATGTCGTATGCTTTTTTTTAAATTTCGTATCGTCAGGATACCCATGCTTAACGCTAAGCCTTTTTCGGACTCGATCTGTCCTGGCCCTTGTGTATCTACAATATGTATATTTTAGTAGACGTCATTTCATGTGATTTCACTCACGTGATAGAATATCCCTATCTATAGAGAGTCTCGGAACAGAACAGAAGAGGACAAGTATTTAAGATTTACGTTACGTGCCTTTTTACACTCCAGAAGCAGTAGTACTTGAGGCCTTACGTGAGACTTAAAACCTATAAAATGATAATTAATATCTACACCCTATACCCATGTATTGTTGCCTGGCCAACATGAATGAGAATTTATTTTGCTTAAATTTCAACGACGAATCTTTATTTCACGCTCGTGTAATATTTATAGTCTCATAGCGAATAAATACTTATCATTTAAGAAGTCTCGGTATCTTTATCAGATAACATAGACACATAACTTAAGACAAAGAGGCTAGTTGCTTGAGTTATGCTTAATACTGACAGCAAGCAGGTATTGAAGTAGCATATCTCTAGAGGTTTGAACCTAGGTCCCAGGTCCCAAAGAAATTAAATCTTCTTGAATTGATTGAACCCTTTTTTTTACTTCAGTGGATAAATTAATATGTTAAAATTTCAACTTGAAAAGTATGAACATTAATAACACTCCCATTAGTATGACTTCCCATAGTAATTAAAGTCGATACTGAATCTTTTACTCTTCATGATCTCCATGATACGGAAGGAGAAGTTTAGCCGGTGGTAACTTATATCTTGAAGCCCGTGATGCTGAATTTCGGGGTTTCCCCCAACTGTATTTACACAGTCATACAAAAAGCTCTAGCTAAGTAAACAAACAGAGTTCTCACATGGGTAAGAAAAAGAAGGCTAAGCGTTAAGCATGAATACCCTACCGATACGACATTTATGAATTCCCTTATTTATGTGCTGCAATTTTTTTTTCTCTAGCAATTTAATAATCTTGTTTATGATTCAAGTAAGCTATGAGCCTAGAAGAGTGTTATAAAAAAAATGATTCTAGATCGAGATAAATTTACCCAAGTAACGTTTCTAAAGCGTTTTGTATTTTCTCGACGAGAACTTAGTTTCCAGTTACATTGTTTCCATATCGCGTCAATGATGTCTACAATGCTAAGCAAAGCGATGCTAAGGTGACATATGCGTTCCTTTAGCCACAGGAAAATTAATAATAACACACCTATAATTTATATGCACACACCGTTTTTTAAAATACCGTTGTTCACATTCTTAGGTCCTTCATAGATCAAACTTGAGCTGCAAGCTGTGGACCTTCTCAGCTCCGGTGAAATAAAATTCATGATAATTTTGATATAATTTTATCAATTAAAGAGAAAAAGTTCTCTGTACAAGAGCGAGCATATTGGATCTACACGTGATATTCTAGATTGTGTTAGTGACCAATCCACGTACATCATACATTATGGTGTATTTCAAGCACGATAGCTAATTATCTAATCAAAACGTAGAAGGCAGTATTGGTAGATTTTAGATACACTATTTTGAACTAAACTCAATTTGCCAGCTAAAATAGTTTCAGTCCTACTCACCAACAATTGAATACTTAATTTAGGGCTTGATGTTAAAGTCGCCGGTTTACCAAATGGAAAACAGACTGGTATGTATCTTCCAAGGATTTTGACGCTTTAATGTATAATATTAAACTATTTTCCCAAATGCGCAGCTGTTAAATGGGGATGCTAATTGTACAACTGTGTTACAGATCTGATAGATAAAGCATGAGCAATTTCAGGTATAAGATGGTATTCTATTTTCAACTATGAGGTTTCTACTTACGAGAAGTAAAGTATTATATACATATGTCAATTGATTCAAATGATGTCCCCCTATGTCTTCTCGAGGCCGAATAACAATATACCAGAATATTCTAATGACTTCTATGTTTTTCGGCATAGTCGCCATGTAGAATATTCAAAGTTCTGGTTGCATATATATCTACCCTGGTCTAGTGCCTGCGTTGGATATCGCAGGCTACAGGGAACCAATCGGCTTACAAGCCGTAACAAACTGATGGACCTCGAGCAGCTCATTTGGAGGGATTAATGGTGGCAATTGAGTCTATTTTAACTGTAATAGCAAAAGATTTTTAATTCATGGAGGAATTATCGATATAACTTAATATCGAAGACTTTGCTGTGGATGGAAAATTTAGGTTCTTTAATTAAGAAAACGTAATTACTCTAAAAGCGTATTGCGACACCGAGGTTTGATAATTGTTGTCCCAGGCAACGCTGGACAAGCTGAGAGATATGCAGCCAATCAAAAAACTGTATTTTGATAGGGGTAATACGGTTAGTTCAAGTGCTAATTTACAGCAGCTCAACATTTCAAGTGGCGGTGTTATTCTCTCTATCTTACAATGATATTCTCTCTCTCCAGGTCTAGTACCAACACTCCTCTTTTTTTTAAAGTTAAATCTATATTCCGTGCACAATTTTAGGCGTCCGAGTCTCCGGTATGTAGTAATAATTACTGGGGAATTTGTAACACAGATCAAATTTACCATTTGGCTTTTGTGTGACTATTCCCACTAGTCTACACTGGCCGCCAAAAATCATAAAATCTCTTCCAATCATTCCTGTCATCATAAGTCAGTTTTCTTCTGTAAGGAGAGGCAGGATTTGGAATTGCAAGGCCCAGGTGCAAATGACGTTGAATATAACATTTGCGCAGAGCATGAGAAATTTTAACTTAACGAGATTGGAGAATGATATATGAGTCAAAAAAAACACAAAAAAACAAAAATAAAAACTTACTCATGGACCCTGCAAGATAATTGAATTTACTATTGGTAATACGTCTCATCCGTAATTCAGTCTCGTCCGGGAAAAAACTTTTGGGTCCTAAAAATGGAACGGGACGACTACGAAGTATTTTAGCGACCAAGTCACGAATGACACTGATTTTTCCTCTGGCCCGCACCCCTTCGCAGACCTCTGTCACAACTTTATCGATTCTATTTTGCCTGTAAAATGAACTTTTGCATGTTGCTACTACATCGCTGGGAACCGGTTTCTTTCGGCCAAACGAAAATCCTCTTTGATGTAGTGAGCGAATCGTGTTCTTCTTGGATAGGATTGAATTTGGCGAAAGAACCCTTGGAGTTTTTGTAGTGATAGTCTCTGAACGAGCTATGAAGTAGTTCACATTTGAAGATGCTGAGATCTTCCACAACAACAAAATGGAAACAAAAATAAACTTTGCATGTGACCACATGATCAAAGGTCTATTTGCAATTCATAGGACTGATTTAAATAAGAATTGAATGGAATAGCATCGGTATCCTTGATTGGAAAGTTGGTTCCGGAGTGCCTATTCTGTTGAAAAAAACTTGGGTGCCTCTCATGGCTTTTTATGATCATATGGGTGCGCTGGGTTACTCTTCTAGCTCTGAATTGTTTGATAGATGGATCAAATTCAATCTTATATTTAATGAAGATGAAATCCCATTGATATTGGTAGTCAAAACATATATCAAAATTCGAAGTTACGATAAGAAAATAATTGACTTTATTATCAGCTTTTATAGAGCTCATCTAATTTTCACTAAACTAAAATTAATTTTGTCTTATCCATCATCAAAGAGGCATCCTTCTTAGCTGATTTTTACTAATTATGACCTGACTATTTTCAAGTACAAATATCGATATGGGTTAAGAAGATTTATAATCTGAATGAGAGAAGTGCATGATATATTTATTAGTTGGATACATTATTTTTTAACATTAATTTCGCCACAAAAACTCACTGGATAGGCTTTCTCCACAGAATTCCTCCAGGATATTGAAGTTACAATACTAACGTGGAATATGTCACTTTAATTTCTGACTACACACTTTTATTTTTGGACGACAAAGTCCCCCGAGGCATTAACAATGCTTGCTGATGAAGTCAAAACATCAGTAACTCATTCCCTTATCAAGACTTGAAGACCAGTATTTGGGTTATCCAAGTAAAGCAAAGTTTGCTTGCAGGAGCTTGCTTGCACTTTGAAGTCTAATTGGTGTTACAAATTGATTTTAGCTCGGTCCTGGGTGAGCTCCAAAAGGCATGTTTGGTTGAAATGCGCGAAAAGTGCGAAAAAAGACATACCTGGGATTTCTATACAACAAATAAAATTTTTTCCTTTGATGTGCCTCACTATACTCACAGACTTAGATAAAAAAACCACAAATTTGTTTCTGCTTAGCCCTAAATACAACAATTAGTTCCATATAATTCGGTAAAGTGGACAAGAACTTGATCGAAAGGAAAATAGGGACCAAAATATTGTGATATGATCTATATAAAATACATGAAAGAAGATAGGGGAGCAAAAACTTTCGATCGACAGAAACATCAAAATCAGGAAATAGAAAAATCATTCTTAAAAATCGACCGATTTGATGGAGCGTAAAGAAATTCTTAGTGATCCGCATCATAGTTCAATCGCTTCTTTTGCTCGTATGAAAATAAGACCGAGTGAGCCAAAAAAAAAAAAAAAATAGACGTAGACGGGCCTTGAACATTTTCAACAAACAGTATCATGCAGAACCAAACTCCGCTTATTATACACTCTACTACAAGCTTTGGATGCGATCGCCTCAGCCCTCGACTGTTTTGTGAAAAAAAAAAAGTCCTCTCACATTCAAACATCAAACCCTTCTTCTCTTCCACTTGGTGAAAATCTTCTTTTGCTTTTTACATAGCGCATGGGCCGAAATCCGAGTAGACCAAAATGTCTATTTCGGCGTTTGAGATTGAAATGTGAGCTGCGTCGTTCCAAGCGATTGATGCCCCCAGGAGGTTTGAAATTAATTCCACACAATATCACATCATGTCAAGATAAATGCTACAAGCGATCGCTGCTTGATTCAGTAGTCTTTTGCATATGAAGATAATAGTGAAATGACCTACTATATATATATATATATATATATATATATATATGTATGTATAATTAGATTTGTATTCCTTTCTTATTTTATGGTCTTTTAGAGGATGAGCAAAGGGGGGAAAAATCCCGGAATACTTTCTAGTTGCCTATTTGCTTAACTTATTGATTTACATTTTTGTCGAAAATCTAAATTTGCGAAAAAAAGAAATATATTTCCCCCCCTCTCCCCTCCTTAAATCTTGAACGATTATTTAAATCACCATCAGCGCGAAAATACTAGTTTCAAATTACGGTTGTAATATGGTACAATTATTTCTTTTCTTTTTCGACGTTTACTTGACGTTAAGTAAGCATTTGCTTTCTCGTTCAGCCAGCGTTCATCGAGGCTAGATATCCACCTGCTTAACGATTAATGCTTCCTTAACGCTCAAGTTAACGTTAGAAAAATAATCATTATTCCATTGTATAACCGTAATTTGAAGCTGGCTTTTTTCCTCTATGATACTTGCGAAAGAGGTATTGCCACATAATAATATTTTCCCCCCAAAACCTCTTTATTTTATTTAATTTTTTTCATAAAATAACCTTAAGGTTAAGTAAGCGGTTGATTCATTTTAAATGATTTCTGGCGCTGATATGATTTTACGGCTCGAAATGTTTTCAGAAAAATATATTGTTAATATTATATGTTTGTTATACCAGTGAAACAAATTTTTTTGATTTTCTTTTGAATCGAAAATTATATTAATATTAAAATTTTAAAACTCAGAAATTATATAGAATTGGGTCTATGACTTATCTTAGAACCATATTGATGATGCTGAGATGAATGACGTCATTTGCTATTCCTTGTCGACAGTTTGTTCCAAAACTTATACGACGAAAGATACTTTGAGGATTTCTTCAAAAATATACCAAGGAGTATTTGAAGTTGAATTAATATTATCTTGCTCCAGTTGGCTTTTGAAAATTATTGGTATCATTACTCCTACACCAGACTTAAATTGAAATATGAAACGTTCATAAAAAAACTCATCAATAATGGTGACCCACTAGCTCATAATGAAGCTCTATTAGATTTGATCATTTGGAGATTGTTTGCGGTCCTTGAACAAACAGCGAAGTTCTTCCCCGATAAGTGTCTCACTATACCTACAACCCTGCATTTGTCTGCAAACACTATATAATCTGCTTTTCTTTGTCCTAAATGAAAAATTAGTTTGATTTGTTGGATAAAAGTAGTAAGAGCTTGACTGAGAAGTAATAATTGAAAGATCTGAGAAATGTAGTCAAATAATGAAAAGATAGAGAAAGTAGGAAAGATCAAAAACCACAAAAAAGTAAATGTAAAAGAAAAGAGAAAAACAAACTTATAAGTGCTCCGATCCAATTAAGGCGGGAAAAAAGATTCATGATTGGTAACATAGTTAGTTCATTTGGTAATTCGTTTGGAAAGGTACTGGGAGCAGGAAAGGGTATTTGATCATGCTTAAACATTTTCGATATTGCACTTCTTGGATGGGCAAAACCTGTTAGCATGAACGATTCTTTGCAAGCTTGATCTGCTATGGCCTCGACTTTTGACTCTTTATAAAAAGTCTCATCACACATGACGCCTGGCTTTGCATCTTTTCTACTTCGAGGCAAAGATCTTTTTCTTTTATGAGGTAAGAAAGCCATAAAAGAACTCATTGAAAAGAGATTTCCTTGTTTTGAGAGGTCGACAGATAAACTTGATCGATCTTCGTGGTGATTGGCCTTTGGAAGCGCCCATATCAACTCACTGAACATCATCAACAAAAACATGAAGACAGATGCTGAGTACCACAACATGATTCAATGAGCTTATTACTTCGAATCAGAGGACGACGGATTCCTTTTTTGTCTTTTCTCTTTTTTTTTTTCTTTAAAATGGAATTTGTAGAGAAATGAGAGGTATTAGAGCTACAAAAAATGAAAATTAAAAAATATTAGGAACCTAAATGTTCGCTCTGGATTGAGCCATTTCTCCTAAAAGACGACTGTCTCGTTATAAATCTTTTAGTTCTCATTCGCCCGTTCATGCGGTATTGAGTTGTAGATGGAATGAGATACAATCTCCAATCCTTCATATAGTGTGAGCTGTTATGTAAACCTTATTTCGTTGGTGGAAAGAGATTTTTAGCAATATTAAGGTTCGTCTAATTTTATCAAGATATAAATAACGGTGAATAAACTTTACTTGCCCATCGCTGTCGCTTAATATGTAGATAGATCAATCACAACCACAACTCATTAATCAGCATAAATGTTCTAAATAATGCTCCGATGAGAAGGATCAGCCCCCGGCCCCAACCCCCTTGTTGCTAACTTTAAATACCAAATTCGTCGGGCGGTGAACTTCAATTTTATGATTACTGTATTTTGTAAATTCATTCATTTCACTCCCACCCTTGTATGTCATATGTCATACATGTCAGTTTTTAACCCCTGCACTCTTTCAAGGAATGAAATTTGTGAGAGATTTTGAACACCTATAGAACTACAAATTATTTGTTTGTCATCATCAGTGTGGCATTGAGCTAATAGAGAGGTTCTACTGCTCTATAAGAAATTGATAAATTTTGAATAAATATGAAGGCACTGCTCTGATTAATTTTTTAAATAGAGAATCTACACACAGAATATTGAAAGAAGCGTATCTTTTCAACACAAGTCTTGGAGGTTAACACTGTAGTCATGATGGAGCAGTATAGTTGCCAGAGTGATTGCTATGTATTTTAGCGGCAATTTCATAATTTCCAAGGCGCTAATTAGCAAATAAGCTGAGACCGACCGGCAGAAAAGTTCATGGTGGCACGAAAGGGTGACGCCATACTTCATGACTCGACAAGGAGGAGAACCAGGGGCGGGTGATGACTCACCCTACAATCAATCTAGCAAGTACTAGCGCTGTTGAGGGACTGGTTCTAATTATACTTTTTCTTACTCGGCTCGACTCTAAACTAAGATTTTGTCCATCGTCTTCGTTGCCCATGAGTCCTAGTTTCTTAATTTAAGCAAAGGAAAGCCATACCCTACCGAGGCACAGCGGTAGTACTCCCTTGTCACCTACTAGGCCCAAAGGGGTAGTGACGAAACATAATTTTAGACGCGTCAAAAACATTAGCTCTAGACTAATTCAATTGATTGTTTGTTGTCAAGAATATGCCTGCACACTATCGGGTTGTTGTTGATGCAAGTGCGCTTCTTTCTAAATTTTAATCACTGAATCGATGTTTTTATCAAAAATGTACACTACATTGAATGGACCATAGAAACGCGTATCAAATATAAATTTGTGATATTACCCCTTTGGATTTAGTGAATTTGACAAGGGGGGCTGCCACGTGCCAGGGGGGTAACCATACATTAATGAACGATGACCAATCTCAAAGAAATCTTGTGTTGGGGTTGTGCATGTTTACATCAAGCATTATTTCGAAAGTAAGGAGACATGATTATGAAACCCTTTACCAACATACTAACTGAAATTAATCAGCAAAACAGATTACTACTAGAGTTTCGAACCTTACATTGTCGTCTCGAGTTTTCTTAAACAACCAAACTACGGTATGAGCATATCTAGCCGGCCCATTTTAGAAGTATTATGCGGCATTTATACTCTTGCAATCTCAACTACTTTTATAGCCTTCGAGAATTAACTTTTATGAGCCAAGGAGTGGCTTTCTTTTATATATACCTGTAAGAAAAAAAAGACCATAGATCGAAGATCAGTTATGGGTATTCTTCAGGACCAGCATTGTTTTGCTTTGACTGCGAACCAGTACTGGTCGGCGCGTTTGGACTTTGTACGGGGCGTATCCTTGGGTATAACTGACTTCGACACAACACTTTAATACATAATTTTATTTCATAATTTTATGCTCAATGTTGCCCTAGTAACAAGCTTGTGTGTCAAGCGCAGACTTCTTTGTATTCTCCAATTAAAAGTCCTTGACAGACGTTACCTTGGAGATGATTTACCTCTCTCTGCCATGATATGGGAATTCTGGTGGACATTCACTATTTCTAACTTTCTTCTTACTTAGATATACAAAGATTAATTTAAATATAGGCTTCATGATATTATCTACTAATTTATTCCTTTTAATATTATAGAAATGTTCCAATGTTAAGTAGATATGACTTTTTTACGCGTTTCAGGAAATAATTAGTTGATTCTTTTGATGTCACTATTGTCAGTGATTGCAAGTAACTTACTAGACAGGATTACTGTGAAGTTAAATATCTAAAATCTACCAATACCGCCTTCTACGTTTTGATTTGTTATCATGCGCTTAGTGCAACCTTTTCCAAAAACTAACAAGGCTTTTGGGACTTCTGAAACCCATTGCAAAGCGACCTTGCCTGTAGTGACTTGCTCGAACTTACACAGAGATATGATAAGACATATTGCTAAGTATCCTCATAAAGCAGTTTTGACTGTTGTACTATTAGAGTATGCTCAGTAAGTAGTGTGGATCTTCAAGCTACAAAAAAAGAGGTTTTTCCTATCAGTTATTTTCAAGTTTGAGACTTACTCATGTACGATTTTAAGTGTGTTAATGAAGTGAAACCACTTTATTATTAGCTAACATGAGATCAACAATCATCTGGTTAATTTTATTGCTAGATAGAGCATCTGACATGGTAAAGAGATTTTATTCGATTTCATTTTGCCAATCTGATGGCGTTTCCGTTTCATGCTAATTTAATTGCAAATTTTGAATACTTTCCATTCCAATTAAAAACAATCTTTGATATTTCTGTACAATAGCTCTCGAATTAAGTGTAAGCCTATTTCAAGCGTCCCTGGCGGATAGAATTAATCGTGTTTTGTAATAAGACCCTTTCAAAAATGAAGTACCACAGTGACCAGGCAGGGTAGAACAGACAATTGAGAGCCCAATGAAGTGAACGTATGAGACCAGATAATTATTTAAAGTCTTCGAGCTTATCCAGATCTTCTCCAGAGTGTGCATTCGTGAGTTCTTCACTGTACTGTCGATACCACCTCACTCACTCTCTTCTTCACTCGTTCATAGAGCCGCCTCAAAATCAATAATCATGCAATCGTACTCAGCATTTATCGTCACCATGGCGATGTTCATCGGCTTGATTTCGGGACTTCCAAACATGAATCGACTCGACGTTCGCTCGGATTCTATCAGTCAATTAAATCGGAGGCTACCCTCGACAAGACCTAATATGACTCCTTTATCACATCATAGGAAACGAGCTCTTTTCGGTGGTGAAAAAAAGCTTAGACCAGGGGTGAAGTGTGATAGTACCTTTTATAAACAGTCAAGAGTAGAGGCCATAGCAAACAAGGCATGTACGGATGCATACATACTTTCTGGCAACATAGCCCCTAAAAATAAAATGTCGTATTATTTCAAAAAGCCTCTACCTGAATTTCCTGCTCCATATCTCTTTCCACAGGAAACAGGAAATAAATTAACGATGATACGCATCACAAGAGGCTTCTTTTCCTGGCAAAGATTAAGGGCATTTTTACGTATGTTATTTTTTCTTATTTGATTTCTTTGATATTCATTGCATCTAATCAAGCATTGTGATATATTTCCTATCTTTTCCATCGCTTGATGGCTTAACTCAGGCCATCTCTGTTTATGATTTCTATCTTGTTCTCTGTCAAGCTCTAACTCCTTCCTTCCGTCAAACCAAACCAAACTAATCCATCTTGTAGGTTTTGGAAAAATGGATTACATAGTGTTTGGAAACGCTTGCAGAACTGTGGGAATAGTGAGGAAAGTATCGAAGACTGAATTTGTGCTCTGTACTGCAGTCAACGGAGGCGCGCACCAGTACAATGCACCTCAGCCTCAAATTACCTAGGATCTGTTCAGGGATCTTGAACTTGAGGCTTGTTACAGAATTACACCATGAAAAAAGGGAATTGTTAGAACCATCTCTTGTTCGTTCTTTTTGCCCCATGTCAATTATTTCAATCAACCCATGTTACGATTTTCAGGCATGGGAATATCATATTAAAGAAGTAGATAGGTCGGTCCCGTGACTTATTTATTAATATTAATATATTTTTTTGATTCTAAATGGAAGGCATCAACCAAATGATCTTTGTACAGTATTTCTTCAATAAGATTATTAATGATTTGAATATGTTGTTGGCCTCAATTAGTAGAATTTGACCCATATTTGTGAAGCAAGTTTATGTTTTAACAAGTGCTTGGAGTTATTCTAATTTGTGATTTTCAAGCATACTGTTGAAATTATTGAGTTCAGAGAACATCTAGTAAGACGTACTTAATAGGAATTAACTGGATATCAACCTTACCGGGTTCGGTAATGCAGAGTTCGGGTATTTCATTGACAAAGATCATATATTGTAAGGGGCGTAAGTAGCGTTTTATTCAAACTATACCTAGATCTATATACAAGAAGATCTTGAAGTAAAGATCTAACAGATGTGTGAAGAAACCTCTCTTTTTATCCATAACTAAAACTTTTGATATCAAACAATGACTTGGAGTTATTAGAAAGACTTCTTCGCCCCATGGCTCCCATTTCTCAACAAGTTGCTATGTATGATGCCACTTGACATCATTGTACTGAGCATGAGAATTTCTTCACTACGCCGTCGGTATTCCCGAGCTTTGAATATACAAATTACAAATATAACATTATACATTATGATGCTCAAATATCTGTGAGCCTAATCTTTCTTAAAAATAGATATGGTGTTTCCGTCAGTCTTTTTTATGACATAATATAAGTCAGGGCTCTGTGACTGGGGACCCTACCTCCGACGATTTTATGAAAGCTTAGTAAACATGATATCCCTGAGCCTGTCTATTTTATGCCTAGGCTATTGACTAGGTTGTGCAAGGCTATAGCCTGTGACAGATTCCCAGAATTAATCAGTCAGTACTAAAATCTGGCGTAGCTTGACCAATTAGATAGAGTAATTTTATGGATTTTATAGCCCTGGTTTCTTTCGGTGATAAATTCTCTAGTGTTGATTGGAATTACAAACTCTAGCTTGCTACGAACCCTAGTACCGACAGGGCATGGGCATTCAATGAAGTAGGGCAGGGACGTAAGAAAATAAGGAAAGGGGGTGTAAGAATCTAGTGATTCCCTATTTTAAAGATTGATAAACACGTCTTAAACTTCAATTACTTGGTTCATCATTTAAAAGGGGTCTAAATATAACAGTTTATTTTTTTTAATACACAGCACGTTGAAATTAGAGGATTCCCCTTAGGAGAACAGGAAATGTGGCTAGTTTCACAATTTTCAATTTTGACAAAAGGAAGAAGAAAACAGAATAGGCTCATGGCATATGTATGCGAATTTATCATCTAAGTTAGATTCGCTTCTATTCAATTCGCGTTCACATTTAAAATTAAATAAGTTCAAATAACGTACTTTTTAAAAAACTTGAACATCATAGCCTGATCCAGCCCCCTTAGTAAATGTTTACCTATGGTTGAACGGAATTATTGAGTCGAATGGAGGGTTATAAGAAAGTATCCAAAAATCATAGATATTATCAGTGTTTTCTACCTTCCGTTGCTAAATATCACTCTGATGTTTGATTGGAAATAAATCCATTAAACAGCATCTCCCAAATGCATTGAGTTTACCAGTGAAAAAATCTCTAATATTATTGAAAACTAGTCACACTTGAATAGGTATCACGTGTGAACTTTTGGAAGTCATGTAATGAACAGTTTAGAGAATAATATAAAACGACTGACTACTGAATCTCTGGCTACCGTCCCCTTCTAATACTTAGTAACGCCTGGTCCGTGACGCCCCAAATAACTATGTAAAAACACTACTAGGTAATACAGGATATAAACGATCCTTGTCCGACGAACTCCCAATAAGAAAATACCCTAACTCTGAACTCGTGATCCTGGCTGGATCAACATCCAATTTCATTCTGTTGAAGATATCTAATAAGAGATGCTCTGCACCTTATTATCAAGTTTATTTCTTGCAGAGATCTTCAGACACTCGCTCCAGGTGGCCTAACGGGCACGGGAAGAGCATTAGCTGGGGGAGCATCCGCTCCAGGAGGCCTAACGGGCGCGGGAAGAGCATTAGCTGGGGGAGCATTTGCTCCAGGTGGTCTAACGGGTACAGGAAAACCAGGGCCTGGGGGTCCACCTGTGGTTTGAGATGATGCACATCTTATATATTGAGTTGGAGAAACTTGTCTGATTACACCTACAGCTCTGCAATTATTTGCTAACACCACATAATCATTTTTACCAAGTGCTATGAAATTGATTAGTTTGATTTTCTTGAGCAAATAGATTGAAATCTTAACTGAAAGTTACGTATTGACAACTTGTGATTAATGATAGAAAGATTTGATCAATGAACGAAAGTGCGGAGAAGGCAAAAAATTTGTAATTTGATTGGATAAAAATATGAAAGTCAAATAAAAAATAACATACCCAGAAAACTTTTGAGCCTATTGGCTGAAAAAAAACTACTTTTAATACGCATCATGCTTAAACTACCAGCCAATTCTTCTGGGAAAAGTGTAGGTAAGCCCGGATATGTTGGTGTGGCATATTTTTTTGGAGGCTTAACACCGATCTTTTGTGTATTTTTACAAGCTTTATATGCAGCAATATCGACTTTTGATTGCTTATAAAAAGTGCTATCACATGTCGCTCCTGGTTTTACTACCCTTCTTAGTAAACCTCTTTTTCTTTGGTGTGAGAATTGAGGTATTTTAGAGCTGGCCGAAAGAGACTGTCGATTTGATAGGCTGTTTGTATCTGGGAGACTATTGAAGGAATGTATGCCAGGGAGAGCTAAGATTGAGCCATTGAAAATCACAACTATGAAGACAAGAGCTGAGTATAATTGCATGACTGATGATCTTTTCTGTCTCCACTTGCTTTAGAAAATGACGGTAAAGACAGAAATGACCAAACTGAAGGTCGTTATACACATTCAAAGAGAGTGAATGCTTTGTATAGAATCAATCACCATATATAAATGAGTGACTGACACACCTTCTTACTCTTATTTAGACTGAGCATATTTCAGAGCCATATGTTGAAATTTCTTGAACATGATTCAGTGATGTTTTGTCGCACATCAATGTAAACGACTGTTTCATGTATATTTTAAGAGTTAAAAATCGATTTATTACCAGGATAATCGACCATGCAAATGTTCATCCCAAGGTAGATGCGAATGGATAAATATTCTTGCAAAATATAGGCACAAAAATCCATTGCCATTTTGTAGACTTTCTTAAGACATCATCATCTAAACGCATTATATCGATGTTAGGTCCTAAAGTCAATCGGAAGTGATTGGGACGCGACTAATAATTAGCTTATCATGTGACGTGACTTAAGTTTGTTACGCGATAGTTTCATGTTTCATTTTGGGAAATGCCAAAAGCGCGCTTACTACTCCTCCTGCCCTTGTCGTTTTTTCGCACTACAGGCTAACGACTCCCCCATCCAATCTGGGTAGGAAAATCATTAAATCATGGGCCTCCCGCATGAATTTGAATTTAATCCGATTTTTCACAGGGGTCCCAAGTTCTGCTGGATTTTTAAATTGACGAACTGGCTGGAGATTAAAGACGCATTAAGCCGCCTAATAAGAGCTTGGCAGTTTGTATTGTTACCTGAGCTTATTTATTTCCGGAGAGTTTTCGTAATCTTCCCAGCTTAAAAGCTGTCAAAACAAGATTACGAACTGTTTTTAATACTGCAATCAACGAGGCAAATACTGATGGCAAACCAAATTAAAAGAGTAAATCTCCAAGTAGTTCTTTACCACATCGCTAGTTATTTCTTCTAGCTATGCTCTTTTAATTAGATATATTCATTTTCGAACAACTTCTATAATTTGAACATATATTTCATGAACTATAGATTTTATGATCAAGTTGCGTTGATAATTTTGTAGTTTTGCCAAGTACTATTGTCTTAGCTTTACCCCTAGATCCTGTGTAGCTTCCAGTATTAGGGTACCCAACGTTATCATTGTCACCATACAGTTTGAAAAAATCTTTGTAAGCATCGGCAAGCAAAAATTTTTCTCTTGATTCTCAAGTGGTCTCTTACCTTTAAATTTATCGGCGCGTAATATTTTTTCTACACTGTAGAGTGGATGTTTGCCATCTAGAAGCGGTGGTGGCTGACTATCGTCTGTAATTTGGAAAGGGAGGGGGTCATCTGGGTCCCTCCGGAGAAGGTCGACAAAAATTCTTGGGTGAATACCACTGGGTACATCTAGCTCATAAACATAGGGAGCAATTTCTTTTATTATTTTGTATTTGGCATTTGTCCACGAGAGCTTCTTTTTTAGTTGGGGTGTGGATACATTTTTCAAATTTAACCAAACTTTATCGCCTACTTTCAGATTTTCTGATGGGTTTTTGTTCCTGTTAGCATTGTGTTCCATGACTTGTTGGGCAGTAACCATAGCAGATCTGGCAATTTCTTGTCCATCATAGAGACGATTAACAAAAGCATTTTCTCTAGCTTTGGGATCCTCTGTAGATGTTGAGGGAGATGTTCGACGTTGAATTGGGTCTGGATGATAGCCGTGTGTCAGGAAGAATGGACTAAGCCCAGTTTTAGAACTATAAAGATTACTAATGGCCACCATAGCTGACGGCAGGAGCATTGCCCAATCATCTTGTGCATAGGATATATGTTTGTTTGTTTGTTTGTTTTTTTGTTTGTTATTTAACGTCTGACTAAATAAAGGCTGTGCCAGTATTTAAAAATCCCAAAATTGGGCAAAGGACGCAAAAGCTGATCGCTTTGGGGATCTGAGGTATCAACCAC